>CAUYON010191977.1:0-12664 GCA_963573935.1 Arctocebus calabarensis
TGTATGTGACTGGAGCCCTAGCTACTGAGCTACAGGTGCCGAGTCAACAGCAGAAGTCATTTAAATGACCATTATGGGGACATTTTTTGACTGAATAGCCAATTCTCAAAATGTTCAAAGTATAGGAACAGATATTGGGCAAGTTTTCATATGTTTATTGGCCATTTGTCTATTTTCTTTTGAAAAGTTTAGGTCCATGTCTTTTACCCATTTTTTACTGGGGTTGTTTTACTGTTTTTTTTTTCTTGCTGATTTGTTGAGTTTTTAGTAGATTCTGGTTATCAGCCACATTTTTTGACTGACACATAAGTAAAATCCCATTTTAATTAAGTGGTATTTCATAAGTTTGAACAAAAACAAATGTTCAAATTTTATTGTTTAAATGGTTTCTGTGCTCTTTGACTTCAACAGAATGTGAGCTTCATTTTATTTTGCATTTCACTCCACTGTGCATTAAAATTTGTTTCTAAAGAAAGGTAGAACAGTAGATAAGAACAGAAATTAACAGTTCTTAAATTGATATTAGGTGGGTAGTGTGGATTTCTTGCCTGTTTTTCATGTCTTTTACCTGATCTGACTCTCAGAACATCTCTGCCAGAGTACGTGGGATGGATGGAGTTGGTGAGGTCAAACCTTGTCCTAAGTTTCTCATCTAGTAAGGTACAAGTGTGAACTAGAATCCCTACCTGCTGCCTCCAATTCCGCATTCTTTCCTTTCATCTTTTTCTCAGATTATAACAACGTATTTCTAATGAACATAGAGTTATTCCTGAGTTATTTTAATCTACTAAAATAGATTAACATAGAAATTCTAAAGAATTAATAAACTGATCTCTAAGCATAATTTCAAAGAAAAAAATGTTGAGTACACTCTCAAATATGTGAAATATTTATTTTAAAAAGCATAAAGTCTCACAAAAAATGTCCAACATAGTGAGGAAAATATTGATAAAGAACAAAAAATAATGCATTCTGGACCATGAGAAAACTGTCAGCCTTTCACTGTCACCTGTTGTATTTCAGGGAGAATCTCAAGACAAAAGAAGGTCCCTTCTCTCACCTCAGAGAGCTTAATATCTTCCCCTAATTGCCTGCACCTATTATCAACATATAGATTAATATTTCTATCTTTTTATTTCAACTATTAGAAATAAGTCTCTGATAGAATTTGATTTAAATAAAATGGTAACATGATCATTAAATCTGAGAATAGTCATGTTGAAACTCTTCCACTATCCCAGAGGGCTGATCTTGCTTCCCTGACTTATTTCAGTAAATATCCAGGGAGAGCTTTATTTCATTTTAATTTTAAATTACTTAGCAAACAACATATCAGTCTGCATGAGACTGATATAGGAGTGAAACAATGACAGAGCTAATGTGACGTTGAGAACTGTGATAGATAAAGGACTCAATTTATACATCCTTAGAATAACAAAATAAATTATTGATGACTTAGGCACTTAGAAGATGTTTTATTACTGGTGGCTATTAAAGGAATGGGACTTGTTCAGCTGAATATCCTTAATTCTTCTCAGATCAAAACAACTTGTACTGGCATTCTCATCAGGAGTTGAAGAGTCTATGGATTAGAGATTAAAGTATTACAGGTGTGTACACTTATGCTGTAGGAGTTTATCTTTTAACTGTTGTTTTCAGACTGTAATCTTGTAGCTTAGGAAAGAAAAAAAAAACAATATTCCCTTAAGTATTCTATGCTTTACTAACATCTGAAACATATCTTTAACTGAGCTTTACATACAAATAGATGAAATACACGCTCTTTAGCAATGATCTCAATAAAAATCAGTACTTCACTATTGACCCAAATGAGATAATAGATGAGCATGTCTGAGGGTTGTCTTTGGAGGTAAAATAAATACAAACTATTAGTACATTTCAATGAATCATTTAGCAATAATCCTCATACATGTATAACCAGAGAATGATACTGATAATGCTGACTGCTCTATTCTGTAAGGGGTCTGTGGTTCTTCCTTAGCTAGAAAGACAGCGTGAGTTCTGTATAAATGATTATTCCACCAGAAATGAAAATGGAAATGTAGTAAAAAAAAGAAAATGAAGACAAAACATGGTCTAAAACTCCTTTGCATTTTTAATTACTTTTGTAAATCTGTTTAAATGGGAAATATTTTAGATGTGTTATTCATTATTTAAGGTTGTCATTTTCTCTTAAGAAAGAATTTTGCCGTAGTTATTTTGGACTTATAGAGAATCCACTGGATTGAAGTGTTTACAGTGAATTTCAAAAAATAAATAGAGTAATCAAGTATAAAATACCAAACAGATAAGAACAGAAAATCTCGTAGTTAAGAGAGGTGCCAAAAGAGTTCGAAGGTTTTCAGTTTTCCAAGTATTACCAGTTTGCCTTGGTACAATAGATGAAGTCTCCAAATAATCTGCTGTGTCAGGAATTAGTTGAGGATTTGTGGTTTTCAAGTAGTAGGTCAGTAATGATTCGAGAAAATCCTGAATTAAAAAGAAACAATTTAGATAAGACGGGCGATCAGCTTAAAGTCCATTACCGCTGGCTTAAGTCTAATAAGATGAAAAAAATATATCACTGGCGTGCTGATAGGGTTTGGAAAGGGGATGACGAGAGGCTGGGGGGAAAGAGGAAATAGAAGAAAAAGACTTTACTATGAGTAAATACTATTTAAACAAATATAATAAACTGTAAAACAATCTTTTGATCACTTGTAGGGCTGTTGTAAATTCTTAAATGTGCCACATCATAATAAGAAGAATTTTAAGTGATTGTAAGGAATGGGGCTGCCCTAGTCAGGAACAAACATCAAATATTAGTTTGAGACCATTTTATAAAATCCACTGGATGCCTACTGAAATGGTTAACAAATAATCTTTGAAGATTAATGCATATTAACATTTAAGAAATTGCATATTTAGAATCAGGAATAAAGCAAGAGAAACAACTCAAATAGGAAAATACAATAAAACCCAGCTACAAATGTCTCAGTCTGACGCTGCACATGTATCTCCATTGTGACTGTGATGGCGCCAAATGCCCTAAAACAAGCCTATGTGAGTGAAAATAGGCTCATTCTACAAAAGCAAAACAAAACAAAAGTGCAGTGATCTGAGAACTTTCTTGCAATTTACAGAATGCCAAGGCCTGTCACAATGTTTGCATTTTTTGTATTTTTTTTTTTTAAATTTCAGATTGATATGATGGTATAAATGTGTAGGTTACATTGTTTTTATTTCTAAGGTGAAGTTCAAGCTGTAGTCAAGCCCTTCCCCAGGACTGTGTAGAATACCCTCATGCTGTACACATTAGTTCAGATCCTGCAAATCACCCCTACTCCTGCAGCCTCCCCACTTCCTCCTCTCCCCTCCCCCTCACTAGATTATATTTGTGTGTGTGTGTGTGTTTCCTGTGACAGTTGTTTATATATGGGTTTCATATTAGTATTGAGAACATTGGATATCTTTTTTCCATTCTTGTGATACTTTACGAAGAGGAATGTGTTTCAACTCTGTCCAGGTAAGCACAAAAGATACAAAGTCTCCGTCTTCCACAACGCCTGTCTAGTTGTCTGTCGTGACCCACCTAGCCCACCCTCCATCTTTTTCTTACAGCTGAATAGTATACCACGGTATATATATGCTGCAGTTTGTTAATCATTCATGGGTTGATGGGCACTTGGGTTCATTCCATATCTTGTCAATTGTGACTCATGCTGCAATATACATTCTAGTGCAAATGTCCTTTGGGTAAAACATTTCACCTGGGTAGATACCTAGTAATGGGATTTTGGGATCAAATGCAAGGTTGGCTTTTAGTTCTTTGAGGATTCTCCATACTTCTTTCCACAGAAGTTGGATGAGTTTACAATCCCACCAGCAGTGTAGAAGCATTCCCTTCTCTCCACATCCAGACCAGCATCTGCAGATTCAGGGCTTTATGATGCAGTCTAAACTTACTGGAGTTAGGTGATAGCTCAGAGTGGTTTTAATTATCATTTCTCTGATGATTAGCAACAATGATTTGTCAAAAAAGAAAAAAACCTAATAATCAGTAAGAATGTTCAGGAGTTCAAATGTCAGGATAAGGAAAATGAATATGAGTTTGAACAGTGACATCTAAAATTTAAATACGAATGAGAGGTACTTGTTTGCAGGCCTATTTGATTTTAATTTGTTATTTAGTATATCACATGATGTCCTAGGTAATTATTACAGTATTTATTAAAAATATAAAGAATATTTTCCAAGGCTGGGCCTGGTAACTCATGCCCATAACACCAGCACTTAGGAGGTCGAGGAGGATGGTGCATTGCCTTGAGCTCACAGGTTCAAGACCAGCCTGAGCCTGAGTGAGACCCTATCTCTTAAAAAAAAATAGCTGGGCATTGCGGTGGGTGCCTGTAGTCCCAGCTACTTGAGAGGCTAAGGCAAGAGGATCACTTGGGCCCAAGAGTTTGAGGTTGCTGTGAGCTAAGATGCTATGGCACTCTAACAAGGATGACCAAGTGAGACTCTATCTCAAAAAAAAAAAAAAAGAATATTTTCCAAATACTCTTGAATAACCAAGTTCTGAAGGTCACTAATAATAACAATAGTAACTAATTTGATCCCACTCTAAAAAAGAAAAATATCATGTGGGTGTGTTGAGTAAAGAACAAAATATTAAATTACAATCCAGTTACAAAATTATGAACTAGATGTAATAAAATATTAAATATATTAACATTTTAAACATGATTTAAAAGTCAGATCATTTGCTTTTATAAATCAAATTTCATAGAATAAAGTTTTATTTCTTAAAATATCACAAATGACTATATCATAGAATACCTGAAAATATTCTTTACATTTACATATGGTAACATTTACCTTTATCATCCCTCCAGTGTGCCTTTGTATGAGTCTTAACATACACACACACACACACACAAGTGCGTGTGTGTGTGTGTGTGTGTGTAACCACCGTTATGATCACGACACAGAGTAGTTCCCTCATTTCCAAAATATCCTTTATACTGACTCATAGCGATCACACCCTTTCTAACCCTGCCCAATGGCAACCACCTATCTCATCTCTGTCTGTATAGTTTTCCTTTTTCCAGAATGTCACATGATGGAAACATAAAGTATGAGACCATTTAAAAATGGTTTCTGTCATCAGCATAATGCCATTGAGGTTAATTTACATTGTGTATTCATCCACACTTTGTTTCTTTTTGTTGCTGGGTGATACTCTAGAAGCTTGCTTATTATCTATTCACTGACAACCCCCCCCCTTTATTTATTTATTTATTTTTTTGAGACAGTTTCATTCTGTCAGCCTGGGTAGAATTCCCTGGCATCATAGCTCAGAGCAACCTTAAACTTCCAGCTCAGCTTTCTTCTTGTGATCCTTTACTAAGATGATGGCCAGAATGCCCATCTAGTTTTTCTATTTTTAGTGGATACCTGGGGGGAGAGGTTGTCACTCTTGCTCAGGCTTTTCTGGAACTCCTGAGCTCAGGTGATCCTGAGCTCCTTACCTTGGTCTTCACCTTGCCTTGGCCTCCCAAGGGCTAGGATTACAGGTGTAAGCCACTACTCGTGGCCTATATTCACCCTTTGAAGGAAAATACCTAGGAATGTTTATGCCAGGTCAAGTAAGTGTGTGTTAAGTCATAAAAGCATATGTTCAATTTACTAATGTATTTATTCAATTTATTTATTTAGACAAAGTCTCACTATGTTGCCCTGGGTAGAGTTCCCTGGCTTCACAGTTCACCGCAACCTCAAACTCTTGGGCTTAAGCGATTCTCTTCTCTCAGCCTCCCAATTAGCTGGGACTACAGGCACTGGCCACAATGTCCAGCTATTTTTTGTAGCAGGTGTCATTGTTGTTTAGCAGGCCCAGGCCCCGATGCTTGTGGCCGGCATCCTAACCACTGGGCAATGGGTGGTGAGGCCATTTTTTCTATTTATTAAGGATCTCCGAAACTGTTTTCCAGACCCATTGTAATAATTTACAGTTCAACAATATAGAAAGTTAGTCTCTTTGTAAAAGAAACATATTTCAAAGACAAGAGTCAAAGTTCTATTATATGTGACATTTATGGTCTGTATTTAATCAGACTGGTACACTGAAGAATGCCTCTGCCCACTGCTCGGATATCTGCATGGATTAGGCCATGCAGAGTGTGAATGTTGGCATATACAGAAAAAGGGTCTTTGCTGATGTGATTAAGATTTTGAGACAGATGCCTACTGACAGGGTTAATAAATCAACATTAAAGATTAATACAAATTAACACTTAAGAAATTGCTGTATTCAGAATCAGAGAATCAGGTGGCAATTCTCTTGCTTCCTTGGAGCTAAAATTCTAGTGAGAGAGAGCAACCTTAGGAAACATAAATTTAAAATATACTGCATAGTGGTAAAGTGACAGCAAGAGGAATTAATATCCTGGGGTTGGAGAAGAAATATAATTTTTTTAAAGTTCTTACATGGTCCCTCACATAATACATTTGAGCAGAGAATTGAGGGGAGGGATGCTAGCCATGTGACATTCGGAAAAGAAGTTTCAAGGCAGAAGGCAAGGAGATTCAAACAGTTCCAAGGCCCAAGCATATAGCATGTATTTGGGCAATAACGACCATGTCCACGTTGCTGGAGAAGAGGGGAGGAGAGGCCAAACGGAGCTGATGTTTGAGCTGACAGAGACCCACTCTCCAAGAGAAGCCCACATTTTGGTAAGCCATGGATTTCATCCCTCTATGTAAAAGGAAGTCACTGGGTAATGTTTTCCCTGGGAAAGTATCATGAACAGATTTTTGACTTTAAAATAACTGTTTCCTGTGTGATGAATAATTTCTAGGTTGTTAGACAGACAGGTCCAGGTAAGAAGCTGTGACAGTAGTCTAGACATTAGGTAAGTGATGATCCTGGCTCAAAATCCAAGCAATGCTACAGCAATGGACATGTGGAAATTTTCTTGGATTCTGGATATAACCTGAAAGTAGATCCAATGGGATATTCTGTTGTTACAAAGGGGCAGGAAATGAAAAAAAATCAGTGATGTCAAATGATGGCATCAGGGTGCCAGGTCTCAGAACCTGGCCATTTACTGACCTAGCAAAGAGTGACACTGAGAAAGTACAGGAGAGGAAGAAATCTATTCCTCACTTTTGGGGTTGAAAAAGGAAAACTGAAGTGCAGATTTTATTATTTTTATTTGTTTATTTTTTTTTGAGACAGAGTCTCAAGCTGTCACCCTGGGTAGAGTGCCATGGCATCACAGCTCACAGTAACCTCCACTCCTGGGCTCAAGCAAGTCTCTTGCCTCCGCCTCCCAAGTAGCTGGGACTACAGGTGCCTGCCACGACGCCTGGCCATTTTTTGGTTGCAGCCACCATTGCTGTTTGGTGGGCCCGGGCTGGATTCCAACCCGCCAGCTCAGGTGTACGTGGCTGGTGCCTTAGCCCATTGAGCCACTGGCGCCAAGCCTGAAGTGCAGATTTTATAATGGAAAATATAAAACACATGATATTTATTGACATTTAGGGGAAATGGCATAACTGAAGAAAATAATGAGACATCTCAACAAAATACAAATTTCTGAGCCCAGTAGTATCATCTGTAAACTAGGGATGACAATGTCCATGTTAAAGAATAAATGAAGGACTTAACTGTGATTATATACAAAGAGAAAGTTTGTAATATTTGCGATTATTATCATTCATTTTATTTAAATTTTATCACCATAGAAATGATCATTTAAATTGATTAAAATGTGATCTTTTCAGAAAACTACTATTATCAGTAAACTTAATATTGTCGCTTCCATCGGCTACTAGGATGTCCTATTTTAAAATTCATAATCAGACCCTGTCCTCTTAGGATTGTCTTTTTTCTTTCTCTTAAATTTCACGATCCTTGTTTTGTTTTGTTTTGTTTTTATTTAAACCAGTATATGTTTCTTATTTGTTATGCTCTCTAGTGTGTTTTTGGAGACTAGCAACAAACCAAATGGATGGTTTCCTTTATATGCATTAGGTTACACCTGTTGTTCAAAATTATTAGGTAATATAATCACATGATTTGTGTTATGCTTAATAGGAAGCACCGAATAAATAATTAAGGAAATCACATGGACAAAATAAAAATAACCTCCAGTAGTATTGCAAAATTATGAATAGTGCTTGGATTTGAGCTTCATTTCACATGCATGCAAACTATTCTCATAATACAGCCAACGTAAGAAAGAGAGAAAACAGCTCATATTATTCTCAATTACAGAAGTACAAATAAAATATGATTCAGAATTCATGATTTTAAAAGGAAACTTAGAAAGTATAACCTATCCACTTTTCGTATTTAATTTTGAAATAATATCTAAGTAATATCCAGATTTTCCTCTGTATTTTGAATATGTACCTGTTCATTTTTTTTTCAGAAACAGAATTTATAATCTTTAATAAATTACAAATCCAGGCTGGGCGCTCATGCCCAGTGGTTAGGGTGCTGGCAAATACGCTGGGGCTGGCAGGTTTGAACCTGGCCAGACAACAATGACAACTACAGCAAAACAATGGCTGGGCAGTGTGACAGGCACCTGTAGTCCCAACTAATTGGGAGGCTGAGGCAAGAGAATCACTTAAGCCCAAGTGTTTGAGGTTGCTGTGAGCTGTGATGCCACAGCACTGTACTGAGGGCAACATAGTGAGATTCTGTCTCAAAAAAAAAAAAAGAAAGAAAAAGAAAACAATAAAAAAATCCAAATTTTATGATGTATTTTGTTTTTTTCCTTTAGGGAATACATGAACATTCATAAGTCTCTATAATAAATATGTATAGAAAGCAAAAGTTTAATATAAGTATATATGCAATTAAAAAATAGAACTTTTGGTCAGTTACATAAGACAAGAATATTACTAAATAAAGTTTTTACAAAGTGGTGAACTATGCAATATTTAAATGTTTATTTTAGGGATGTTTGAAATATTTTTCCATTAAGTGCATAAAAGTATATCCTTTACTATATTTTCATTGTACTTATTAATATAAATATAAGCTTAATATTCTAAGTGTCTCCTGTTTATAACAATATTATGCAATTTGCACAGTAATATTATAGCACTTTTATTACAATAAACTTAAATAAATAAGTACCCTAATTTTGGCAATACTCAAATTACTATAAAATGAATGTTTTGATTTTTAGTCACCTTAAAAATGAGTAAGTTCAAACATTGCACTGTAGCCTAACCATTTTGGTTTTAGTAAGGAATTAAGACGAATAATTTAGCTGCCTAAGAGTATTATTCAAATAGTGGTAATTATTGGCCCAGTATATATGAATATGTTATACCGGCATATAATGTTACTCTAATCATCACTTAAAATTTTCTTTTGGCTCGGAACCTGTGGCTCAAGTGGCTAAGGCACCAGCCACATACACCTGAGCTGGCGGGTTCAAATCCAGCCCAGGCCCACCAAACAAAGACAGCTGCAACCCCCCCCAAAATAGCTGGGCGTTGTGGCAGACGCCTGTAGTCCCAGCTATTTGGGAGGCAGAGGCAGGAGAATCGCTTGAGCCCAGGAACTGGAGGTTGCTATGAGCTCTGATGCTACGGCACTCTACTCAGGGTGACAGCTTGAGGGTCTGTCCCCCCAAAAGTTAAAAAAAATAAAATAAAATTTTCTTTTAATGTTTATTTTTTGGTAAGGTATAAATTAATATGTGTTCTGGATGATAATGTACAAAATATGGTCAAATATTTATTTGAATGATGTATTCTATAAAATATTCAAAATAAAGCCATAATGTTTGTCCAGAAAAATATCTTAGAAATGTGTCTGACTATTTAATAATTTATGAAACATTTCATATTTTAATATGGCATTTATTGATTAATACAGTTACTTTTGCTTGGATTTATGTCTAATCCGGTTTGAACCCGGTTGAGGCCTGCTAAACAACAATGACAAAAAATAGTCGGGTGTTGTGGCTGGTGCCTGTAGTCACAACTACTTGGGAGGCTGAGGGAAGAGAGATGCTTACACCTAAGAGTATGAGGTTGCTGTGAGCTGTGACACCACAGCACTCTACGAGGGTGACATAGTGAGACTCTGTCTCAAAAAAAAAAATTAATTTGCCTAAAAATAAGAATTTTTTTATATTTACAATTTATAAGTATGTTACACAAGAAATAAGAATATTTTCTAACGTCATGGTTGTATAAGGCAATATATAACAATCATTCAAATGAAAACAATGGTGCATAAAACCCAAATCATTTTTGTAAAGAAATCAGTTAAATGGTTCTTTGGTGGCCAGCCCAAGTCGAGAGTTCTAATCAGATTGTCCTGGGAGTACAATCAGTACCCAACAGGGAGAGTTCCAATGATCTCCAGGGGCCCAATAGTAGAAAACCATAGGCAGTTCCTTCTGGCAAACATGAGGGGATGCAGCCTGGACCCTGCACCTGGCCCTGCCAGCCACTGAGTCAGAAAAGATCACCAGCAGCACACCGTCGGGTGTGTCTCTTCTCCATCCTTCTTTTCATGCACCCCCCATCTTCCCCTCACTCACTGTTTTTGTGCTGTTGTATGGTGGCCCACACAATGCCTAGGCCCCTCAGGGAATTGCAAACCCTCTGGCCTCTGCAGGGTAGAACTTCATACCACCAGGTGAGCGGGGAAGGGTGGACTCGGAGTTCAGAATTGTGGGGAAAATATTTGTTCCATTTTGTGCTGGGCAGGATCATGCCTAGGCTCACAAGTGGGCCCTCCTTGGAGAAGGAGGCCCGGTGTTTAGTGGTTTAGCGGCTCACTCTCTCCCGTGGGGTAAAACGCTCGCTTGCAGAAAGCCCACAGTGAGCCTCCTGCTCGGGAGAGGGGTCTTTCATCCTTTTGACTTTGTACCTGGAATTTGTTTTCTTGGATCCTCTTTCCTGGATTCCCAGCTTGCCTCAGCAGGGATGAGGTGTGCTTGTCTGTCTTCTTTCTTAGCTCAGCTCCCCACCTTTGGCTTCGCTGAGTCCACTTCTGGCCAGTATCTCTCCCTCTGGACAGGGGCCTCTGGCGAAAGCTGCCTCTAGGCAGCCAACTTCCTTCCTCCTTTCCAGCAAACTTTCCTTTTCAACTAAGCAATATGTTTCAGTATGAATAAAATATGTAGTTGCGAAATGTGCAAACAAACCAAAGATGGTATTTTACCATGTTTCTGAAATAATAATAATAATAGCCTTTATGACTATCAATTTGTGACATGGAAAATGTTTTTCTGTCTGCTTTCCAAGAAGCCATTGATGAGTTTTAAGCAAAGACCTTGTGAGACAGACACCATAATTATATACTCCTGAGAGAACTAAGGCATTGGTGACATTTATTTCCTGCCCAACATCACAAGTTAATAGAAGCCGGAGCTGTAAATCAAAGGTGTTACATAACCATATATATATACACACACACACATATAATATATGATATATTTTCAGTATATTAACAAATAAATCAGTTTGTAAATTGGCTAATCTGCCTATGGATGCTCAGATAAGCCTTCAACAAGCATTTGCTCAATAGTCCATAGCTGGTTTCTTTCTTTGGAAATGAGAAATATTAATAGATTTGTCCCTTATAATATATTGCTAATTCCATGAATATTATATGTGGAAAAATATGTACGTTCACCCTAACCCTAACATGATTTTTGGTAACTGTTCATTTTACTGTGTTGCTTTTTGGGAAGTCTCACAAATTAGCAATCTTAATTGTGGTAATTCTTCTGATAAAATAAGTCACAAATAAAAATATAAAATACAAAATGTCCACTAATTTAGAATTTATTTATTAATAAAATTATTTTTTATTTTGAAAATTCTTAGCACATAAATAATTCTGTGGAACATTTATATTACTAAGAATGCAAATATATGCTGACTTGTTGGGTAACATCCGTCATGTTCTATTTCATAAAATAATTAGGTAAAGTAAAACTGTAGTAACTTCTATAGTCTGTGCTAATGAATCTCATAATTCAGATTCTTTATAAAGTCAAAAAATAAAAATATATTCATACTTTTTTTATTAAGTCATTTTTACACAAATCATGAATACATTTATTTAATTATGGGATTCAAGGTGTTGATTATTTATACAAATTGGAGTGCTTACATCCTACTAATCAACATAGCCTTCACCTCCTTTCCTGATTTACCCAATTACATGGTTAAGACATTTGTATTCTGTACCTGATACATCCAACTTGTACTTGCAATATGCCCCATAGGTGTGGTACCCCTACTAACCCACCCTCTATCAACCCACCTCCCCTTCCTCTCTCCCTCCCCCTTTTTATGAATTGAACAATCATGCATTACTTACTGATTCAATATCTACATAATACATTTAGACAATATGTTGTGAAGTATATATATATATATGTGTGTGTGTGTGTGTGTGTTTGTTTTTTTTGTTTGTTTTTGTTATAGCACAACTTATATATTTCAAAAGGACAAAAAATTAGTATCATTTACAGTATCTTTTTTTTTTTAATAATTTTATTGAATCATAATTATGTACATTGGTGCAATCACAGGGCACGATTCATATACATTCAGAAATATTTTGATCATACTGTTACAGATATCCTTCATGGCATTTCCTTGATCACTATAT
>CAUYON010191979.1:0-33734 GCA_963573935.1 Arctocebus calabarensis
GCGCCTGTAGTCCCAGCTACTTGGGAGGCAGAGGCAAGAGACTCGCTTGAGCCTAGGAATTGGAGGTTGCTGTGAGCTGTGATGCCACAGCACTCTATCCAGGGTGACAGCTTGAGGCTCTGTCTCAAAAAAAAAAAAAAACACCTGCCACTTTGATGTACAGCTTATCTAAGATAAAGTAGCAGATTCGGAGAAAAATGCATCAGAATATATTAACTGCCCAATGCCTCCCAAAGCTACCTGCTAGCCCACATAACAATTGCAATGACAGTCCTTGGTATAGCGGAAAGAATTGTTTTCAGGCTAAGCTTCACATCTTTTCTGTGAGAGCTCCTTCCAAAAGAAAACAAAGAAGTTGTATGTATGTGTACACACATATTTTTCCTGTTTTGAGGGTAGAAAGTTCTAGAAGTAGATGATAGTTAGTGCCTGAGATTCCAACATGGGAACTGAAGAAGGTGGTGTGGATATGGAGAAGGTTTGACCAAAGGTCCTAGAACAACTTCTTCCAAATTCAAAGACTCTGGTTAGGAAGCCTGGGTGGGGTGGCTCATGCCTATAATCCTAGCACTATGGGAGGCCAAGGCAGGATTGCCTGAGCTCATGGGTTCGAGACCAGCCTAAGCCAGAGCAAGATCCCATCTCTAAAAATAGCTGGGCATTGTGGCGGATGCCTGTACCCCCAGCTACTTGAGATGCTGAGGCAAGAGAATTGCTTGAGTCCAAGAGTTTGATGTTGCTGTGAGCTATGACACCACTCTACCAAGAGCTACAAGTGAGACTCTGTCTCCAAAAAAAAAAAAAAGAAAGAAAAATAAAGACTCTGGTTAGGGGCAACTGAATGAGCACATAAACCCTGCTTCTCAAGGCTGGGTGCAGTGGTTAACACCTGTAATCCTAGCACTTGGGAGGCCGAGGCGGGTGGATTGCCTCAACTCACAGCTTTGAGACCAGCCTGAGCCAGAGCAAGACCTGTCTCTAAAAATAGCCAGGTGTTGTGGTGGGCACCTGTAGCCCAGTTACCTGGGAGGCAAGAGGATTGCTTGAGCCCAAGAGTTTGAGGTTACTCTGAGCTACAATGCCACAGCACTCTACCAAGAGCAACAAAGCAAGACTCTATCTCAAAAAACAAACAAACAAAAAACCCTGCTTCTCTCCAAATGCAAAGAGTAAAAGTGAAAAATGTAGTGGATAACTTGCGGATGGATGGAGGATGAACTGGCAGGAAAGTACAATCAGAACTCAGTCCCTCCCAGGCTGTGATGAGAGGAAGAGGCTCCTTTAGGCTCCATGCCCCTACTTAGCAAATGGGCAGAGAGGCCATCCTTACATTACACAGCCCCGGATCCCCCTCCACCCCGTAACAGGAGAAGCGACTGTGCGCTCACACAGTCACCCCCATGGTAGAAGGGGTTCCAGTGTGGACAAGAGCAGTAGAAAGACATTGAGTCACAGGAATTTTGAATCTCAGAGTCTTTGGAGGTAAATTATCCCTTTCCGATTTCCTTGCTCCAATCTGGTAACAGTATGGAAACACCTAGAAGGAGTCAAAAGGTCTGGGTTCAATTCTCTGCTCTTTCATCCATAGAATCTGACTTTAGGTTAATGACCAAACTGGTTTGAACCCAATGTTTCATAAACAGCAGAATGAACTTAAATGCAATGCTTACTTCACAAAAAGGAAGTGGTGAGAACAAGAACAGGCCTGGGCAGAGTGCGTGGCTGTGTGTGCCCACGAGGGGCAAGGCCGAGGGCTGGCCTTTCAAGCACTGCGCACAGGGCACGAGGATGACAGGCCACACCCTCACCTGTCAAATGTACCAACTGCCGGCGAGAGGCCAGCCGAGCCGCCTGGCCAGGTCTGTGCCTCTGTGCCCAAATATCCAGCCTCTCTCCTGCCCATGGCTGGACAGCTCCGGCTCCTCTCTCAGAGCCATCCCGTGTGGGAGCCCACCCCTCCTCACGTGTTTGAGTACATTGCCGCAGCAATCATTCATTCCTTCTTGCACCATCAAGTTGTTATTCTCTACTGGATCTTTCCCAGCATACAAATGTGCGACTACAATTTCTTCCATTTAAAAAGAGAGAGGAGAAACAGACAACTCCCCTGGCCCCTCCTCCAGCTCCTACCCCATTTCTCTTCCTTTTTAGAGTAAAATTCCTCTAGAGAGTAGCCTGGACTCTGCCTCCAGCCCAGCTCCCCCTATTCCTCTGGAATCCATTCCAAACAACTTCTACTCCCATTACTTCATCAAAATAGTTCCTGGGGAAGTCACCAGTGACCTCCCGGGGCTGCACCCACGAGTCAGGTCTCGGCCCTCCTCTCCTCACCCTGCAGCAGCCCCGGGCACACTTGGTCAGTCCCTCTTTTCTTTTCTTTTTTTTGAGACAGAGCCTCGAGCTGTCACCCTGGATAGAGTGCTGTGGCATCACAGCTCATAGCAACCTCCAATTCCTGGGCTCAAGCGAGTCTCTTGCCTCCACCTCCCAAGTAACTGGGACTACAGGCGCCCGCCACAATACCCGGCCATTTTTGGTTGCAGCTGTCATTGTTGTTTGGCAGCCCGGGCTGGATTCGAACCCGCCAGCTCAGGTGTACATGGCTGGCGCCTCAGCCCATTGAGCCACAGGCACCGAGCCCAGTCCCTCTTTTCTTAAAATACTTGATTCGCTAGGCATCTGGGACTTCACTCTGTGTGGGACCAGAGAACAGTGTCCCATCTCACTCAGAGTAAAAGCCAAAGCCTTGCACTGGCTGGAAGCCTTCCACTTCCTTCCATTCCTCTCCCAGGAGCACTGTTTCTCCAGACAACCACAGTGAATCACTCCCTTAACTCTATCCACTCAAATATGCCTTTATCAGATTGTGGGTCTTTCCCTGGCACCCACTCTACAGTAACTGCCCCCCGCCCCCGCCTCATTTGTGCCTTACCAGTAGCTTCAATGTATGATCTATGTCATGAGATTACAGGTTTACTTATTTTATATAAGCTGGGTTTGTTCCCAGCACCTATACCTGGCACAGAATAGGGACTTAGGTATTTGTGGAGTGACCGAGTAAGAGAACGCTAAACCCTGGAAACTGAACGGAGACTGTGCCCATAACCAGCCTTCAGTGTTAGATTCAGAGAGAGAGGTGTCATAATGCAAGTGGTGCTAGGGACATACCATACACCCTACTTATTACTGGGCTGGGAAGACCTATCCTTGTCCAAGAGTGAGGCAGGACAAAATCAACAAGATCCCGCTGAAAAATTCTGTAATACCAAAGAAACGTTTGAATAGCGTTTATGTGGTGTCCTAAAAAGAGGTATATGAAAGCACAATCTCTGTGAAATAAGATGAAAGAAATTCAAGAATGAACAGACTAAGACAAAAGGAGAAAAGAACACAAAGCCACTGGAATAAGAAAAACAATATCATCCCAGCTACTGGGGAGGCTGAGGCCAGAGGATCACTTGAGCCCAAGAGTTTGAGGTTACTGTGAGCTATGATGCCTCAGCACTCTCGACAATAATTAGTACTACAGAATATCAATTATGATGCAGATAGATAACCTGAGTAGCCTTTCCAAAATGTAGCATAAACATGAAAAAAAAATGTATAAGCTTAAAAGAAATGTTCCAGTATATTAACCATGTTGGCATCTTCAGTGATTTTTCTCCTGTTCTGATCTATTTTTTCTACTTTTAAACTTTTAGTAATATACATGAAGAATCATAGTAATAAGGGGGAAAGGAAAGTAAAAACTTTAAGTATATTCCTTAAACTGTGTACACATAGATCTTTTTTTTTTAGAGAACAAGATATTGTTCCCTAGTCCACTGTCCTCCTACAGCCCAGCAACTCTGCCCCAGCACTTAACTACGTAACTCAGAAGTTTCCACAAAACTTTTGTATTGGAAATTATTGAGAGATTTGTTGTTTTTAATATGACTAGATCTACAAATTTCTCAAAGCTTTGGATGAAATTAGGAGCACTGAGAAATAAGCACGAAACTGAGGGCACCATTTTCTTTGCATCCCCCTAATTTGCGCAGGGATCTGGGCACAAACATCTTGTTGAAATGTCTCTTGGGATGGAGAGTGCCAATTTCCACTTCAAAGTATGCATTTTGAGAAAGGGATTTTAAAAAATGTTCTTAGGCAACTGAGCCTATGTGAACATTAGAGTTCTGATGGGAAATCTGCCTTATGATTCTCCAGCCCTAATGTGGTGGGCTTGGCTGCTTTGGGCATCCTTCCAAGACTTCAGTTAGGGCTTTTAAACCTCCATTGGATCTGCTGACACTCAGTGTTAGTTCTTTTCCTCCTCCTCCAAATTTGCAAGCTCATTTCTTCTTAAATTCTCCATGAGATGATGCATGAATGCATTTTATTTCCTCAATGGAAATGCAGAGCTGTATAACTGGTAGACTTGAAATCACCAGGTGGTACTTGGAAGTGGGAACTAAGATGTTGTTGCCAGGGTAACCACACATTATACCACCTACGGGAAGAGTTGCCATGTTTTCTATGCTCTAAGGGAATATATGTTATTTTAAAAATGGCTTAGTACATATGAATATTTACTATTTTAAAAGAATACCCATTTCTTCACTAACCATTGAAATATTTTTTGATTACTCATGCACCACAAAAAGACATTTAATCTTTTTAGGGCATTAGGTCCCATCTTTCCTTGCCAACATAATAGTGAAAATCCAGTAATAACTGACCCTTTATGCTACCTATAACATATCTCTCCATCTCATTTTACATATGAGGTAGACTCATTTCAAATATGCAACTAGAGATTAGAGAAGTATCATTTTGAATTCTATACAGAAATACATTTACAGAATGTATTCCATTCATTAGTTATGAAAATCCTTACTTCTCTTCGCAGTAAAATTTGAGATGTAAAGGCTAATCTTCTGAGATCCTCAAAGTTCCACTGGAGTTGACAAACATTTTGGGTGGTTTGAGACCACACTGACATGGAAGAAGCAGTCCGGCAATACTCAGAATAAAGGGAAAAAATAGCCAGTGATACAAATATCTTTCTTTCTTTCTTTGCATCCATTATTCATTCATTTCTTCTTTCCTTCCTTCTCACCTTCCTTCCTTCTTTTAACATCTATTTACTGAGCTCTTACTTGGCCCTAGGAACTGTAGCAGGTGCTGCAAGAGTTTCTTTAGGGATTAGACACAGCAGGAGAGGTGCAGGTAATATGATAGGGCCAAAAAAATCTATGTACTAGATGTCATTCAATTGCCTTCCAAAGTGGTAGCACCAGTGAAATTCTCCCATAAGCAGTGTACAAGATTTCTCTTTGCTCTACAAGGTCTGACAATTAAGTTCATGAATTTGCCACCATGCACTTACATTGGCAGCACTGTACAGACAACTTGGTAAGATTTCATAACTGGCATATACAAGTGTCTCACATCTGGATTTGTGTCAACATGTGGTGGTGTCTTGCTGAGTGGTGGGCATCAGTGTTGTTGGGAGACTTTATGTTTGGTCACAAGAATGTCAGAGCTTAAATTAGAGCAATGAACAAACATTCATAAATTTCTTGCTAAACTTGGCAAGAGTGGAAGTGAAATCAGGGACATGTTAGTCCAAGTTTATAGGGATAATGCCATGAAAAAAACTGTAGTGTACAAATGGATGAAATGTTTTTCTGAGGGGAAATAAAGTGTCACTGATAAAAAAAGAGGTCAGGGCAACCATTAACAAGCAGAACTGACAAAAACATTGCAAAAATTCATTGAATTCTATATCAAAATTGTTGGCTGACTGTGAGAAGCATAGCAGATCAAATAAACACTGATAGAGAAACAGTTAAGAAAATCTTAACAGGGCTTGGCATATGTAGCTCAAGCGACTAAGGTGCCAGCCACATACACCAGAGCTGGCGGGTTCGAATCGACCCGGGCCTGCCAAACAATGACAACTACAAACAAAAAAAAGCTGGCCACTGTGGCAGGCGCCTGTAGTCCCAGCTACTTGGAAGGCTGAGGCAAGAGAATCACTTAAGCCCAGAAGTTGGAGGTTGCTGTGAGCTATGATGCCATGGCACTCTTCCCAGGGTGACAGCTTGAGGTTCTGTCTCAAAGAAAAAAGAAAGAAAAGAAAATCTTAACTGAAAATCTTGGCATGAGAAAGATGTGTACAAAAATGGTCCCAAAGGAGTTCACCAATGAACAAAAGCAAAGGAGAGTCAAAGTTTGCCATGACCTTTTTGGAGAGGCAAGATGATGTTTTGGCCCATGTTATCACTGGTGATGAAATATGGGAGCTTCAATATGACCCTAAAACAAAGTTTCAAAGTGCTTAATGAAAGTTAGCCAATTCTCCATAACCAAAAATGTTCCATCTGTCTAAATCGAGTCAAAATTATGTGCTAACCTTCTTTTGATATCAGAGGGAATCATGAATTTGTACCAACTGCATGGTTAACCAAGCTTACCATTTAAAAGTGCTGAAAAGTCTTCATGAAAAAGATGAAAACAACCTGAACTTTTCACCAAAAATTCAAGGCTCTTATATCACGACATTACACCAGCTGATATGACACTGTCTGTGAGGGCATTGTTAGCTAGTAAATAAATAACTACATTGGAATATCCCCCCTATTCACCTGATCTGGCCCCTAATGACATCTTTCTTTACTTAAAGATAAAGGAAATATTGAAAGGAAGACATTTTGATGACACATGGGACATCAAGGGTAATGTGATGACAGCTCTGCTGGCCATTCCAGAAAAAGAGTTCGTCCAAAATTGCTTTGAAGGGTCGACTAGGTGCTGGCATTGGTGCATACCTTCCCAAGGTGGGGGGGGAGTACATTGAAGGTGACTGTTGTGATATTCAGCAATGTGGTATGGAGAACTTTTTCGAGGATGAATTCACAAACTTAATTATCACACCTCGTACTTCCTCACTAATACTTGGTCTTTGGCGGATATAAAACCCCACTTTCTGATGGTTTTAATTTTGCTTTTCCCTGATCACTATGTTCACATAGCAATTGGCTATTCTAGTGTTCTTTCCTTTTCTATTCCAGAAAAGAAACCTATATCCTTTTCCCATTTTTCTCTTGGGTTATCTTTTTCCCATTCATTTCTAGGGATTCTTTATATACCCTGCATCTAAAAAATTTATATGTTTAAACCTCTTTCTTGCTCACTTGTCTTTTCACTTGTTTAGTTGTCTTTTAATTATAAAAATTTCTAACTTTAACATAGTCAAGTTTGTTTATCTATCTTCTTTATAGTTTGTTTTCTGTACATTAAGAAATCCTTGGCTCAGCGCCTGTGGCTCAAGTGGCTAAGGCACCAGCCATGTACACCTGAGCTGGCAGGTTCAAATCCAGCCTGGGCCCGCCAAACAACAATGCCGGCTGCAACCAAAAAAAGCAATGCCCGGGCATTGTGGCAGGAGCCTGTAGTCCCAGCTACTTAGGAGGCAGAGGCAAGAGACTTGCTTGAGCCCAGGAATTGGAGGTTGCTGTAGGCTGTGATGCCACAGCGCTCTATCCATGGTGACAGCTTGAGGCTCTGTCTCAAAAAAAAAAGAAAGAAAGAAAGAAAGAAATCCTTGGCTCAGTGCCCATAGCTCAGTAGTTAGGGTGCCAGCCACATACATGGGGGCTGGTGGGTTCGAACCCGGCCCTGGCCTACTAAACAACAATGACAACTACCAAAAAAAAAAAAAATAGCCAAGTATTGTGGCAGGCGCCTGTAGTCCCAGCTACTTGGGAGACTGAGACAAGAGAATCGCTTAAGCCCAAGAGTTTGAGGTTGCTGTGAGCTGTGACACTACTGCACTCAACAGAGGGCAACATAGTGAGACTCTGTCTCCAAAAAAAAAAAAAAAAGAAAAAGAAAAGAAATCCTTACATATCTCAAAGTCACGAAATATTCCCTTTTAGATGTTTAAAAATTTTGCTTTCAAGTTTAGGCGTTTGGTCTACCTGTGATTGATTTTTCTGTGTGGTGTACTATATATAGGGATATCATTTGATTTTTCCCATATGGATAATCAGTTGTACCAGAATCTTTACTGAGTAATTGAACTTTCCCCCGTATTATTGCTCAAATACTAGTACAGGCACATACCAAGTTTCCACATGTGTGGCTCTTCCCTAACTGCTCCTTCTCTTCCACCAGCAAGGCATAAGTCTATGCCTTTAAAATCACCACCCTGCCTTGATTACTATGGCTTCCTTAGTCTTCATATCTAATAAAGTAAAAATCTGTACCTTGTTCTTTTTCAAAATTATCTGAACTATTTTTGGCCCTTTGCTCTTCTGGGTAAAATTTAGAATAGGCTTGTTGAACTGCTACTATCCTCATGTGTCTTTTATGCTATAGATTATGCAGCTGGATTTTTCAATACGGAAAGTTAATTAGAAAATACTCAGTGTGTTCATTGGAAGCTTGGCTGCTAAACTGTATATACAGATTCTAAAAATTCCATACATGTATCCTCAAATCATATCCAAAAGAATGACTGCTATATAACTTTGGTTGATTATGAACATGGACAGAATTTGGGTCTTTCCTTGGTAAGAAACTGGGCCATGGCACTCCAGTGGCTGATAATTCCTGCCCCTCCTGATCAGTGTCAGTAACTGACAGCAGCTTCTAAGTTCCTGAAGACACAAGAGGAAGCCCACGGCTGGCTGCTGGCTGGGGAGATGGAAAAATGTCCTGCCTCATCAACATTGCTCCTCACAGCCCTCAATATAACCACATTTCTGGGATAGGAGAGGATTCACAGAAGTCTGCACATCTTCAGGCTTGTCACTGCCATAACAGCAACAGCAGGTGTTAGGACAACGGTGTGTGCACCTTCCCATTCCTCTCTCACATCTGCTACATCACAGCACTCAGAAACAACCTTTCAAAATTACAGTTTAGAGCCACAACAACTATTTCTGTCTTCATCAAACATATTTTACTTATCAAGCATTGTGCAGGGTACTTAGCATATATTACTTCTGACGATATCCAACATAGGTGATACGTGGTATAATCCCACATTTGCAAAGGAGCTCAGGAGACAGAAACTCTGAGAAGTTATATGGATTGCCTAAGAGAGGTATAGCAGCCAGCAGATGTGCTAGGCACTGGGTATTCTTTTTTTTCTTTTGAAGCACAGCTCAAAATTAACCTAAGTGTCAAAACACCCAGAAAAAAAAGTTAGAAAAAAATGAAAATGTCAAATTCACAGGGATAAGCAAAACAAAAGAGAAATTTAAGATTCTCTGACTGATTACTTCCAAAACCCTATGGAAGGTAACTACTGTTAATTTTGCCCAAGAGTTTTTAATTCTTTTTCTTTCTTTCTTTCTTTCTTTCTTTTTTTTGGGGGGGGGATCTAAACTGAGTTGAAAACTCTTAAGAAGTTTAAACCATTTCAAATAATATTCTAAGTTGGGAAAAATTCACAGTCAGCTACTCATGTAGATTATTTCCAATGTAAGTTTCCTCATATACTACTACGCTATAATTAAGCAAGCAAAGGTTGTTTTAAAAATTTCAATATTGGATAATCCCATGGAAAATGTAGGGACAAGTCTTTTTTTTTTTTTTTTTTTAATCAACAAAAGGTGAAAAGTCTGATTCGCTTCCTATACCCTTTGGGTAGCGCAGTAGAATGATATTGAACTCTAGTTTTCCGGTTTGTAAAAATGGAGAAAATCATAGTCATCGTCTCAATAGGTCATGATGATTAAATGTATAATCCATGTGAAAAATGCTTTAGAAACTATATAATATGTTGAGTGCGTGTCACCTGTGATTAGACAAAAGTTTAATCAAAACAGCTAGAGCTATTCTGTTTCCAGAGCTAAAAAGCAGAGTTCCTACTCATTTCAGAACGGAAAAGACTCAGGGCTGGAGATGGAAATGGAAATGAAAGGTTTCTAAACAAAAAGGAAGAAGAGAACAACGGAAGTTCCTTCGGGTCCCCCTAAGAATGGGAGTGAATATAATTGAAACAACAAAAATTCTTAGTGCCTTCTTATGGGGGGGGGGGCGTTCTCTTTGTGGGGATTAACAGAGTTATTACCTGATCTGCAACTTCCAAAGTTCAGAACCCCTGAAACTGTAATAGGAGAATCAGGGGGAGTAAAGTCAAGGAATCAAGACTTTTGCTATGTTTGGCTGAAGTCCAGACTTTAATGTGATTTTAATCTATTGCATGTCCAATGAGGAATTTAACTGTGATAATACTGAAAAGAAATATTGAATGAGAAACAAGAGAGGCCCAAACCCACAAATCTCATAAGGCCGCTCCTGACAAGATTCTGTCAATAGACTCTGACTGGTTTTTAGCCAGAGCCTCTTCCCAGCACGCTTTCAGTTACTTCTTGCAAACCATTGGAAATAAAAGGGATCATCTTAAATTGTAAGAGCATGTAGAAAAAGGTAGCTGTGGCACTGCAGAGATATGAATTATGGCTAAAAAGATCTAATATTCTGCTGCCTTTCTCCTTGTTTTCAGAGTCCTATAAAGTTCAACAGGACTTTACCCCTAAATTAAGTGGCTTAATGCTACATAAAACATCTGATAAAAAACAGTCTTGGACCGTGAGCACGATGTTTGTGGATTATTTTAAATAGTAATTTGCAGTTGACCATTGCATTCGGTGACAAAAAAATTCTGAACCAGCTTGTCCCTGATCCAGCTCTGTAAGTAAACTGAGACTGAGCAGAGTGAACAATGTATCTCCAGAGCTAGAGCACAGGCAGTAAAATTCAAAGACCCATCTTTGCTGTAACCACATTCAATGTGCACTTTGTGTACTGCACCAAGCCCTGGGTGGGACGGGCAGTGAGGACTGAAATCCAGCCTGGCCTGCACTTGTCAAGCTCTGCACCCTGGGTTGGAGCTGTGTCCACCAGCAACAAGAGGGACCTCCTAACTGAAAGGCTCCATGAGTCTGAAGGGCAGTAAAGGCACATGGCTAATTGTCACAAAATCTATTGCATAAACCAGTGGACCCTGTGTGGCTGGCTCAGTACTGACACTCTCAATGCCTTAGGGAAAATCACAAGGTTTTATTTCCTCCAAAAAAAAATCCTTCCCATTGGTAAACTACAAATGCTTGCCAACCTACATATAGACTATAGTCCATCTCCTGTTGATGGGTAACACCAAGGATCTTTGTCTCCAACTGGAAATAATATAAATAAATTGCATGGAGCCAGGCCCTGGCCTGAGTGTTTCATCAACGGTGTGCACACTCAGCTATGCTTTCCTTACCTTCTTGTCCTCCAGCTTTAGCCCCAGCTGGATGGAAACGCTGGAAGACTTTTTGCAAGAGAGGATTAATCCCAAAGATCATTTTTCTTTTAACTTTAGTTAAATGCTTCTTAAGGTTAGCATATGCACTTGAGGTTAGCATCTCTGACATGGCAATGAAAAAATCTGAGATATTTTTGTTTACTGAAGCTAACATTTGCATGGGACCTAACACATGCCAAGCACACAGTTCTAAGTGCTTTCTTTACAAGGGCAGACTCATTAAAGCCGCACAACTTATTACCCATCCTACATTTGTGGAATGGGAGCACACAGCTGGCCACAAGCAGAACCAGAAACCAAGCCAGGCAGTGTGGGTGTGTGGCCCATCATACCTAGACTGCTTTGCTATAGGTGGTGCCCCCCTTACAACAAAACGGTTCCTCTGAGGAATATTTTCCAACACTCCCATCCAGCGAATAATGCCTCAGGTTATAGCCTTTGGCAAATACCATCCTCAAAGCCAGGTATAATACCTGCATTTGGAAAAATCTATTTTCATATCATAGAAAAGATCATCATAGGATGCAACAGTCTCAACTAAAGTTAAGTAAAGACCAGCGAATAAGGTCTCCATGGTATTAGTCGGGAAACATCGGGCTCATGGTAGGATGCAATCATCTCAACGAAAGTAAGTTAAGACCAGCTAAGAAAGCCTCCATTGTATTCATCAGGAAACATTTCTGCAGGAAAATATGAAATATTTGAAAGCAAAATGAAATGCTCACCCTTAGCATCCCCACCTTCTAGGGTCACATGATGCAAAAATCCCATACTCTTGATAATCCAAATTATCGCAGAAGGCATTCATCACATTTTCTCTTCAACTTTTCCAGTAGGCTTTAGTTTGGGTTAAAAAGCTTATGAAGTGAAAAATATCTTGTTTAAACATAAAAGGAGGGAAGATTTACCCATGAAGTTTATTCCTCAGAATCACGATGATTCTCATTTGGACTTGACCAGCTAGAGGAAAGAAACTGATATTACTTTGTAGATGTATGTTCTCCTAACTTTCTAAATGGAATTTCCAGGACAAAGAAACCTAATGATCACTAAACTAGTACTCCAAACATACTTAACTGACGAATGAATCGTTGTCAAAGACAGGGGTGTGTGCGTGTGTGAGAAAGACTCCCTGCATGCATGTAGGAAATACATGTTGTACATGGTTATACACAGTATCCTCTAAATTTAAACATACTGTAAATCACAGTCAACTTAGAATCACCTCCATGAAGTAACTAGAAATGACTAATTAACTAACTTCTGGCTTCCCCCAAATGCCAAGAATGGATTTTAGTCTAATGGGTTAAAAACATGAGCACTAGGTACTTGCGGAGCGCACATCTGGAATCACTTTATCCTGGGACTGTTGTATAATGAGGTGCTAACATAGCCAACTAGGCTCGCCCCTCCCCACTGAAATGTGCGTGTGTGTCCTGGACTTAACCCCCATTCAGTAGCAAGTTCAAATTCCAGAACAGCTTGTCCAGGGATCATGTTGGCAGGAATGTGCTTGTCTTGGAAACCTATGTACCAAAATATGCTCCTCCTTAAGAAAGGCAGATCCTGCAGATAACAGGGACTGATCAGTCAGTGTTCTCATATTCTTACCCTCGTCCCAAGACCTAGCCCATATTCTCTTCATCACTGCTTGGGAAACAAAAGGCAATAAGCAAGAAGTTGTAATAAATCCTAACAAAACAACAAACAAACCAAGAATTTTGGGGAGCGGCAATTTGGGGAGGAGAGGGGTAATTGTTCACAATGGCATTGATGAAGAATGTGAATGTACCACAAATTTTATGGTTGTCCCAAGTTCTCTGGTGGGAATAGATTTGTGTAATAGATGAATAATTAGACTTAATAATATCCATGATAGGAAATGTGTAGGATGAAGGAGACCTAGTTCGATCTCCAGTCCTACCACTAACTAGTAGTTCAAACCTGTGATAAATCATTTTCTTGTCCAGCCTCAGATGTACCCAGTCATAAAATAGGTGGTTAGCCACACAATCTCTAAAATCCTTCCAATTTAGAATCTATCTTATGACTCAAAGTTTTGTACTGAATTTCAAATATGTGTGTGTGTGTACATATGCGGAGAGAGGGATGAGAGAGAATGAATCCAAACAACCTATTGGGGAGCAAACTCGGCATGAAATGCATATGCTGATCTCCCCTCTTCAGAGATGATTCTTTCCTTATCATTTCTTCCTCATAAAGCCACATGGGGCGCTCACTGCAACAGGCCTGGAGTTCCCACCTCTTAGACCCTTTAGCCTCTCTTACTTCCTTTCTTCTTAACTACTGTCAATACCAAAAGTAATATGGTGCAGAAATTTGCAAAACGGTGAAATGATATCATGTTTTAATGCTTCATTCTTTGATCCATTTGCACTTTTATTTTGAGAAATAGTTTCATTTTAAAATGTGACAAGTTACAATTATTTTTAAAGAAATTAACTTTTTAGATTTCTCAGTCTTAATAGGTAATGTGCTACATATCAATGGCCACCTAAACAAAACTCTTTGTGGTCCTCAACCATTTTTAAGAGTGCAGGTGGGGTAGAGTCCAGAAAGGTTGAGTGTAGTGTAGTGGCTAAGGGAACAAATTCCACAGCCAGCTGCCTGAATTCAAACCTCTCTTCTATTGCTTGGGAGTCGTTCACTCACACAGTTGTTCTGTGCTTCCATTAGACAGTAATAGTGCTCACCTGATAGAGTCACCATGCAGCTTAAATGAGTTCATACATGTATGGTGCTTAGAACTGTCAATGTCATCCATCATGCTCTGGTGTTTTTCACCTGCTTCTTTCAGTTTGGATTGATCTGGTTTGCTCTAACTACTGCTGCCTCTGTCTTAAACCAGCATGTAGCTGTGATAGGCATTGCTGCTCCAGGAACTAAGGGTATAGCTGCCCTGGCTTCCCCCACAACCACAACCACTGCTCTCCTACCCCAGTGCCATACACCTAGCTGTGCTTTGAATATGCCCTTCACAGAAGCTCCATCAGCAAAAGAAAACCGGAAAATCAAAGTAAGTAATGCTAAGGTTTTTTTTAAAACATGCTATGTCAGATGAATTATAACGTAAAGCAGAAACTTTAGCCTTAGGAATGATCAATAAAACAGAAGAAAGAACCAGAGAGAAAATGCAAGCAATAATATCCATTCCTTAAAGGAAAAGATGCTCTTTGCCCATGTTCCTTCCAATTTTTCTCAACCTTTCATCTTGTTTCCAACTCTCTCTCTCTCTCTGATCTCCCAGAGCACCCTCCCACCCACCTAGCCAAGAACCTAAGGCCATCAACCTGCTTTAAAACTTGCATGGACCAAGGTGGCACCTGTGGCTCAAAGGAATAGGGTGTTGACCCCAAATACCGGAGGTGGCAGGTTCAAACCCAGTCCCGGTCAACAACTGCAAAAACTGCAAAAAAAAAAAAAAAAAAAAAAAAGCCCAGCGTTTTGGCGGGCACCGGTATTCACAGCTAGTTGGGAGGCTGAGGAAAGAGAATTGCTTAAGTCCAGGAGTTGGAGGTTGCTATGAGCTATGACACTATGGTGGCACTCTACCCAGGGCGACCGACAGCTTGAGATTCTGTCTCAAAAAAAACTTGCATGGGCCAGATTCCAATTACGTACACACAACCGATGGCCATTTAATCTTCCAGGGGACTCCTGGAGTTTTATGAACATTTATAGTCATAATCCCTTGTGTTTATATGAGTTAAGCTAGTTGTCTCCTCTACATATTCACATGAACTTTTCTTGAATTCTTGGCACTTGGCATGTTGTTATTATTTTACAGTTTAGGAAACTGAGGCTCAGAGAAGTTAGCATACTTGCCCAAAGTCACAAAACTTTGAATCGACAGAACTGAAACTAGAGTACAAAAGAAACAGGAAATTTTTTAAGATTGGAGGAGTTGGGGGGACACACCGCAGGGAGAAGGAGGGCACAGTCGGTGGGTGGGACTCAACTATTTTTGTCAGGGGGTTACCACTTAAGCAAATCTGCTGACTGCAGAAATAACCTCTACTCACTCCCCCAGAGGTTTTCACAGCCTCTTTATTGCCTCCACAATTTAAACTATGCATTTCCTATGAATTCCATTTTCTTTTTCTTTTATGTACTAATTTGTTTGTACAATGGTTACCTTGGGCGTACTGTTCTAAAGAGGATTTTAAAGAAGATATACCCACTATGTTTTATATTTAACCTTAGGGCTGCTTCTGAATAAAGTATGTGTAAAATAAGAACTGTCTGTATTGCTTGCGTGATGTCATTAAATATATATTTGGTCTGTCCAAAGCTATCTGGCATTTGTCCTTTACCAACATTACTGAGCGCTTTAGTTTCTCAATCATGCGAACTTAAAAAGCACGGTCAAATCTAATGAGTGTCAAATGTGTGCAGTGACTCGGGTTGATTACAGGACTTCCAAACATTAAAAAAAAAAACTTAGACAAAGGATCAATGAGGTGGATATTCACTTCAAAGGAAAGCCAAGAGGATTCCTTTTGAACCTTTGAAACTTCAGTTCTCTTGAATATGTCTAAATGTGCATGAGTTTAAAAAAACTGTTAAGGAAGAAATTTTTACCCAGTGAGAAATAACAGATATCTGAAATATGAATGTAATGGTCTTTGTATGTAAGGATGCCTCTGCTAAGCAACCTGAGATATTTTTCATTAGCAGTGATAGACTTAAGCAAATAAAACTATACTCTTTCACCTATTTTTTTTGTAACTTACCACCTTTGTCCAATAGTACGTTTTATAATAATGGAAATAAGGATGCCAGTGCTATCTATTTTAGTAGCCACTAGTTACATGTAGCTGAGCACTTAAAATGTATCTAATGCTAAAAAGTTAATTTTTAATTTTATAGAATATTTTGGGGGGTAGGGTTTTCAGTTTTTTTTGTGTGTGTGTGGAGTCTCACTCTATCACCCTCAGTAGAGTGCTGTGGAGTCACAGCTCATAGCAACCTCCAGTTCTTGGGCTCAAGCAATTCTCTTGCCTCAGCCTCCCAAGTAGCTGGGACTACAGGCGCCCGCCACAGTGCCCCGCTAATTTATGATGCAGTTCGGTCGGGGCTGGGTTTGAACCCGCAGCCCTCGGTATATGGGGTCGGCACCCTACTCGCTGAGCCTAATTCATTTAAATGCCACACAGCTAATGGTTACATATTAGATAGAGCGGCTGTAGGTCTCTTTCAGCAGTAAGAAAAAAATCCTATGATTCTGTCATTGTAAAGACCTCAAATTGTGAGCCAGGAGTAAGGCTGTGGTTAACTAAAACTCTGACGTTAATCGGATGCTGAAATAAAGTTAGCTAACCAGGGGCTGTTTTTGTTCTTACTTAATAAAGTCAAAAAAACGATTATGTGCAAAATAATGTGTGAGACTCACATAGACTCAAATAAAATATTTACTGCACCCTGACCTCAGGCAGTTTGTATCTAGTTGTAAAGAGATAGGTATGTATGTATATAGAGAATACAGGAGGGAAATAGGGGGCTGGGAAGAATAGCTCAGCATGGAGGAAACAGAACAAAGACTAGTTCCTGATGGGTGGGTGCACTAGTCTCACAGTTTTGGTTAAATCACAATTCAGTACATCCTAACAAGACAAGGCTGACCAATGGGGTAACTCATCCTGTTAACAAGTGTTGCTTAACTCCCTACCTCCTGCAACTCTAGGACAAACAACAGTACTGAGCCCTGGGGACGTACTATGGGACCGGAGAGAATGCCTGCCCTGAGGGGAAAGTACTCTCTGGGAAGTACAGCTAGATGAACACCGGCTAGGAGACTGTGTGGTCACTCCCACCACAGAGGGGGACCCCGAGGGCCACACAGACAGACAGAAGAGGCTTGCACTCAGTCTTGGCTGGTCAGGGAAGGTTTCAAGTGCAGAAAAGAAGGTTCCAGAAATAAAGAAAGAAAAAAAAAAAAGCTGTGGTTATATTGCCGTTGAATCTATCTATCCAATCTATGTTTCCTTTGGAAATGTCCTTTTCATCATGTCATCGACCCTTTCAAGTGTGTTCACTTCTTGAGTACATTTCAATTTATATATATTTACCAAACATCGATGATTTAAGTCTCCTTATCATTTTCCTGGCAGGCTCACCATGTGCTAGAGGCTAAAAGGTATGTAAAAATAAACATATTTTTCCTGAGAAAAATAAGTTCCTAGGTCAAAGATTTCAATAATCGTCCATGCAAGAAAAATGTTAACACTGTCCGCAAATGCATGACTTCTTCATTAGAAGTTCTTTTTCTAAATAGTGTATGGTTTTCTACACACACTAAATTTAAACATCTCTCCAAAATAAAGGTCAGGATAGGTAAATAAATAAAAAGAAAAAAAATCCCACCAAGATGTAAGCTTACTATTTCAATACAATTAAACTTACTAATAGAGAATTCCTATAGCAGAGTGCTTATAGCCTGGGATTTACCTGACAGTTTGTGTTCAAATTCCAGTTCCTCCACTTACAGGCTAAATGGCCTTGGGCAAAAATCCTCAATTGTAAGAGGAGGATCTTGGAGATAAGAAAGGGAACTCTTTTTTGTCTCACTTTGTCACCCTTGGTAGAGTGCTGTGGCGTCACACAGCTCACAGCAACCTCCAACTCCTGGGTTTAGGCGATTCTCTTGCCTCAGCCTCCCAAGTAGCTAAGACCGCTGGCGCCCGACACAACGCCTGGCTGTTTTTTTTTTTTTTTTTGTTTGTTTGTTTGTTTGTTTTTGCAGTTCAGCCGAGGCCGGGCTTGAACCCAGCACCTTCGGTATTTGGGGCCTGCGCCCTACTCGCTGAACCACAGGCGCCGCCCCTCTTTTTTTTTTTTTTTTTTTTTTTTAAGAGAGAGACAGGGTCCCTTTCTGTTACCCAGAGTGGAGCTCAATCACAGCTCGCCCCAACCTCCAGACTCAATCTTCCTGGCTTAGCCTCCCAAAAGTAGCCCACCACCTGCCTAAATTTTTTAGACTGAGTCCCCCTACGTTGGCCTCAAGAGATCCTCCCACTGTGCCATCACCTCCCCAAGTACTGGGATCAGAGGCCCAAGCCATCAGGCCTGGCTTACGTACAAATTTATAAAAACTTTAAAACAGTGCCTACCCTAATGAATATTAGCTATTCTTAGTAATTCTGATTGCAGAAACCCGTAAGAAAACAATACACAGTTCTCACAGATCAGTCAGAGAAATTAAAACAAATGTGGAAAATATGGGATCGCCAACAATTTCAGAAGCTGTCTCCACCAGGTCCTGGGTCTCAAGGTGGGAGGGAGTTGGGAAAAGGTCCGCAGGAGAAGCTGGGAGGAAACCTGTGCTGAGAGAGCCCACAAACAGTCTTCCCAGGAAAGCGAAAAGCACACGTGGTAAGCACAGATCTTGACTTAATGATTCAGCTCACAAATCTTTTCATTTGCTCACAAATCTTTGATGGGATGTGAAAGGGGGGCACTCCACTGGAGATATTACAGACTACCAAGGCTTGTATGTAAGGTCTTTATTGGCGGGGGACGCTGCACAGCAGCATTAAGGAAGAAGGAAATAGGAGAGAGAAAAAGAGGCAAAAGCAAAGCGCATCTTTATACAGGTTCGGTTAGGGGAGGTGAGGGGACGGTATAACAGCCAATGAGGAGTTACTACGCAGGTCCGAAGGGCAATTGGGGGCGGGCCATAAGTTTGAAATTTTCAGTGGGTAATTGGGATAGGGAGAGGACGGTTTGCAATTATCTAACAGGATGATTTGAGAGGGAAAGTTTACGATTACTAGAAAGAACCTAAAAGGACACGGGAGATGAAATGGTTGCAGGATCTTTCTCATAAACGTTTCTTTACAAGAGCAGAGTCCCGGGCGGGGTGTCTGTGTAATGTCTACTCAACTCTGCCGAAGGGTAAGAGGAAATCTTTGGTGTGCCGATGAGCGGGAAACCATCTGGAACCAGTTGACTCCAAGTCCCACGTTCAGCAAAGCCTCGTGGATTTCCTGGTGGGTCTAGCGCTTTAATAAGACAACTACGAGTACCGTGGGGGCGTCCAGGACACAGATCATGTGCGGAGGCTGCACCCCTTCGTCCCTCGCTCCGGGACGCTTTCCACTGCCACGATGCTCCACGTCAGGAGCCACGTACGCAAGCAGGGACTGAAGCCAACAGGGCGTGATGGTTCCCCAGACTGCAGTCTCCCAGGCAGGGCAGCCCTACACGGCCTGGCGCGTTCGCGGAAACTCCGTGAGGCCTCGAGGCCCGCGTGCGGCTTTCCTCAAAGCACCCCGGGATCAGCCCTGACGTTTTAGGGCTCTCTAGGTTTTCCACGACGCAGGCGAGCGTGGCTGGCACGCACCGGCAGGCTCCCAGCTCGCCCCGGCGAGGCGGGAGGGTGCGGTGGGGGGGCCCCCCCATGCCGGAACGGCTATGCCCAGCTCCGAGCCTCCCCCCCCCTCCCCGCTACGGTCCCTCGCCCCACTCGCCCATCTCCCCTTTTCCTCCCCTCTCCGCCTTCCCTCTTCCCTCCAGGCTCCCCCTCCTCCCTCCTCGTCTCCTCCCTTCTTCCCCGCCCCCCTTGCCTCCCCTCCCTCTTCCCTCTTTTCCTCCCTCCCCTCCCTCCTTTCCTCGCTCCGAGTGCCCGCAGGACTCGGGAGGAGGTGCCTGGTGGGTGAATCACCGCCACTTGGGCCCGGGGCGCGCAGAGGAGGGTTGGGCCGCCGAGGTCCGGGCGCACAGAGCCTCAGTGGAAAATTTCCGTAGACCTACTGAGGCTGCGCGGTGGAGGCCCCGCCCACCACGTCCCCCTCCTTCTACCTCTCCTCTCCTCGCCTCCCTCTTCTCCCCGCCCCTACCCCTCCCACCCCCCTGCCTTCCGGCCCCGCGCGGCCAGACACTGCCGAGGTCCCATTCTCCCGCGGGAGCTGAGCCGCGCGCGCTCCACCCGCTGCAGTCCCCCAGGCTGGCGCCGCGCGCACCCCTGGCCGCCGGCCCTGGCTTCCTTCGCGCCCCTCCTCGCAGCTCCCAGCCGCGGCGCGGCCTTGCCCCCGACCTTGCATGTGGCCGGCTGGCATCCTGAGAGGCCAGCAGCGGCGTCTTGGCGCCTCCGCCTTCGCCTCTGGGGCGCCGTGGCCCCCCCCCAGCCTCGCCACCTCAGATCTGCGTTGTGAGGGTCCCCCCACACCTCCACTGTGGAATGTGGGACAAAGGGAGAAGCCGGCTGTGATGGGCGTCTCGTCTCCTCGTGTGGACTCACTGCATCGTCATTTAAACAAAGCTCCTACACGGCTCGATTGTAATTTACCCACCCCCGCTTAACCACCGGGAAAATAAACAAGCTATTTTCTCTATCCTGTAACATTCCCCACTTAGTTTTCCTAACCACGAACAAAATTTATTCCCAAGACAGCAATTTTGAGTATGTTGACCTCTACACAAGGGTGACAAATGGCTACACAAGGAAATTTTTTCACTCTAAAGGGGTGTGTGGTGTGCGTTGTTCACATCAATAAAACAAACATACTTCACTGTTTCAGCAACTGGTTGGTTCTGATGGATGTCGTTGAATAGGGAGGGAGGTTGAAAAGTGACATTAAAGCCAGGGGTCCCTGCAGCCTTCCTAAGCAGACACAAAGTGTAAAAGATTTTCGCCAAAACGGTGAGAACTTTACTTAAGATCTCAGAACCAAGCCTATACATGAACTATTTTCCATCTAAGAACCAGAATTAAAATTGCAAGTATGTTAATTTTAATAAATCCTTACTTCTGTATTTCAGCCCTGGCAAAGAAAGAGCTAAAAACTGAAGGCCACGAATATAGGTCCATTATGGCCGATGAGAGAGTTTGGGGCAGAATACATTCATTAAGTCCCGCTGTCATTTCTTTTTAGAAAGAAGATGACGGATTTTTAAATCATCCTATTTTGATACATTATAGAAGTCTGATATTTTTGATTTTTCAAAATGGGGCGTAGAATATTATTTAATAAAACATATTTGTCTTTTCTTTGCTAAGAATACACACACGTAGTTTTCTCACTTTATTGGTGAAACCTTGGCACATTTTGAATAGCCTGTGAGCATTTATATGAGAACTCACATCTGTGATTTTGCTTTCACATTTCACTTGCCAGGCTGCTTCTTGCTAATTAACAGGTATCAGTTTATCTACTGAAAAAAACAATAAATCCTTCATTTCTCTATTGTTTCCTTCATCCATTAGTATATACTACACCTAGCAAAATAGATCACTCTGGAGTCACACACAGAAAGGCTAACAAGTCAGTATCACCAAAAGGTCATTAGTCTTGACATTCCTTCCCCTCTTTTATTTGGGGAGAAGATGAGAGAAACAGAATATTGATAATAAGTCCCTGGAAAGTTCCTTACTCCTGACAAAATTGGATATGTGTATTTCTAAAAAGTTTTTAAGGTTGAGTTTCTGTGGGAACCATAATTTTCTTTTTCTTCCTGAAAAATGAGGCATATGTTTACAAAACACTGATGCTTACAAATATATGGATTCACAGTATACTGCATTTTTTAGGCATTACTAAGTTACCCAATCATGGGTAATGGGATCTGAGACAGTAACAAAAGCACTTCCGGAAATCTCTCCTAATGAAATTGACTCACAGATTAACATTCCTCACTTTTTCAATGTATGTGGTCCTGTCTGCTATGCCCCCTAAAACCAGCTCAGCCAACACGTGACCATGATGGGAGACATTCCTAGCACCCTCTGGAAGATGTTGGAGTGAAAAGATAATGAGCTTGGAGGTGATTATCATGGCCAAGAATTCACCCCAGAACTGCCCTATCCACAGACTTCCTGTTATGTGTGATAGTTTAATTAGTGTGATTATTTAGCCTTTTTTAATTGCATATTGTGTGTATTACAGTAGAAAGTTTCCTGCTATTGTAGCCAGCCTTCAGGATGATTCTCAATGATTGTCACCTTTGTATATATACTTCTGTGTTGCATCAGGGCTTGCCTTTGTGACTAACAGAATATGGCAGAGTGTAGAGTATGATTTCCAAGGCAAGTTCACAAAGGCATTGCAGTTTCTGCCTTGGTCTCTTGGATCTCTTGCTCTGGAATAAACTAGCTACCATGCCATGAGTATGCTCAGGCTTGTGGAGATGCCTTCCTGGAGAGGAACAAACTGGCCAGTGTGTGAGTGGATGACCATGGAAGCAGATCTTTCAGCCCCAGTCAAGCAATCAGATGATTATAGCCCCATGAAAGATGATCATAACTTCAAAAAAGACTCCAAGCCAGAATACCCAACTGAGCTACTCTTAAATTCCCAATTCTCAGAAACTTTAAGAGTTAAATTATTGTTGTTTTCAGATACTAAATTTTGGAATAATTTGTTACACAGCAATTGACATCTTCAACACCAGAAAAACTTGCCAAAGTCAGCAAAGTACTTTAGGAATCAATACCATTGCTTTAGGCTTGGGAGCTGTCTTACAAAGATTAAAAAGAACTTTACTTTATCAAATACCTTCTAAACATAATCCTAAGAATAAAATATATAAAATGATAATAAGAAAAAAAATTAAGAAAAGAATTTGTTAAGGGATTTGGGAAGATTAATAGATGTAAACTTGGGCTTATGAATGGAGGCTATTACAGGTAATAGGTAAATGTAAATGTATCTGCTCCAATTTACATATGAATCTTTTTTTTTTTTTTTTGAGGCAGAGCCTCAAGCTGTCACCCTGGATAGAGTGCTATGGCAACTTAGCTCACAGCAACCTCTAATTCCTGGGCTCAAGCGAGTCTCTTGGCTCTGCCTCCCAAGTAGCTGGGACTACAGGTGCCCGCCACAACGCCCGGCCATTTTTTTTTGGTTGCAGCCATCATTGTTGTTTGGTGGGTCCGGGCTGGATTTGAACCTGCCAGCTCAGGTGTACGTGGCTGGCACCTAAGCCCGTTGAGCCATAGGCGCCGAGCCTACATATGAATCCTTAAGAAAAAACCTACAGAACCTATCTCATTCTTAACCTGAGGACTGCATGTATCAAGAAAATATAGAATATAACAATGTGGGTGACACTGGAGGACATTATGCTGAGTGAAGTAAGTCAGATACAGAATGACAAATACCATATGATCTCATTTATATGTGGCATCTAAAACAGTTGAACTTGATGGAGCCCGTAGCTCAGTGGGTAGGGTGCCAGCCACATACACTCAGGCTAATGGGTTCAAACATGGCCCAGGCCAGCTAAACAACTGAAAAAAAAAAAAAAATAGCTGGGCGATGTGGCAGGCACCTGTAGTCCCAGCTACTCAGGAGGCTGAGACAAGAGAATCACTTAAGTCCAAGAGTTTGAGGTTGCCGTGAGCTGTAACGCCATAGCACTCTACCGAGGGTGACCTAGTAAGACTCTGTCTCAAAAAAATAAAAAATAAAATAAAATAAAACAGTTGAACTCACAGAAGCAGAGAACAGAATAGTGATTACCAGGAGTTGTAGGAGAGAGGCAGGGGATTGAGGAAATACTGGTCAAAGTATACAAAATTTTAGTTAGATAGGAAGAATAAGTTCAAGAGATCTATTATACAACATGGTGACTATAGTTAATAACTATGTGTTGTATTTTGAAATAAAGCTAAGAGTTACTTTTAAGTGTTCTCATCACAAAAAAAGTATGTGAGGTAATGCATATTATTAGGTCAATTTTACCATAAAATTATTAGCTCTATTTTACCATTTCACAATGAATACTTATTTCAAAACATCATGCTATACATGAGAAAAATATATAATTCATATTAGTTCAAAAAATTCAATTAAATTTAGGGTGGTGCCTGTGGCTCATCAAGTAGGGCACCAGCCCCATATATCGAAGGTGGCAGGCTCAGATCCAGCCTTGGCCAAACTTCAAAACAAAAAAATAGCTGGGCATTGTGGCAGGCACCTGTAGTCCCAGCTACTAGAGAGGGTGAGGCAAGAGAATCACCTAAGCCCAGGAGTTGGAGATTGCTGTGAGCTGTGTGATGCCACAGCACTCTACCAAAGGTGCTAAAGTGAGACTCTGTCTCTATAAAAAAAAAAAAATTTTTCAATTAAATTTAGTTCAAAAGAAAATATGAAAGCCATTGGAGTAAGGAGAAAGATGTGGTTTGAAGAGATATCAAGGGGAGGAAAATTAACTTATTTCACTCCTTCTCCATAACAGCAGTGTTCTTACTTGAATTTTGACTAACACTGTCCTGGAACAAGGGAGTCAGGCTGTGTACATAGCAAAGGCTTATTTAATTAGGAGAAACAAAGCCCTTAGAAAGCAAGTCTTGGCATTCATCCTCATGCTTATGGCTTACAGAAGACTGTCCTTTTCCGCCTACAAGCCATTGCAACAAACATTTATTCAGAGTTTATATTGTGCTAGTCACTGAGTGATAAAATTAAATGTACTAATTCACTTATTGACCTCTTTCTATGTATCAGGCACAGTTCTAGGCACTGAAGATTCATTTAATGATAAGCCAAATAGAAGTCTTTTCTTCATGGAGTTAACTTTGCACACAGGGATTTGGGAGGGAAGATGCAGTAAGGGCAAGATCATAAGAAAACAAATAATTATGGCTGGGTGCCCATAGCTCAGTGGTTAGGGCACCAGCCACTTGCTCTGGGGCCGGTAGGTTTGAACCTGGCCTGGGCCTGCTAAGCAACAACAACAACAACAAAAAATAGCCAGGCATTGTGGCGGGCACCTGTAGTCCCAGCTACTAGGAAGGCTGAGGCAAGAGAATCACTTGAGCCCAAGAGTTTGAAGTTGCTGTGAACTGTGACACCACAGCACTCTACGAAGAGAGACAAAGTGAGACTCTGTCTCAATAATAAAAAAAAAAGGCTAAAGATCCTAATGATGCATATCAACAATTAAAATATTAAATCCTTATAAAAAAAGAAAATAAATAATTAAACAATGTTTTCATATTATGAAAAAAAAATAAAAAATAAAAGGTCAATGGGGGAATGGAGTTCAAGTATAAGGGGTACTTACACTGGAACAGACAAGATTTTTTGGAGGCAGTGGCATGTAAGAGAAGACCTAGGCTGGGCACAGTGCCTCACGCCTGTAATCCTAGCACTCTGGAAGGCTGAGGTGGATGGACTGCTGGAGCTGGGGAGTTCAAGACCTGCCTGAGCAAGAGTGAGACCCTGTTTCTACTAAAAATAGAAAAACTAGCCCAGCGTTGTGGTGGGTACCTGTAGTCCCATGTACTTAGGAGGCTGAGGCAGGTGTATTGCTTAAGCCTAAGAGTTTAAAGTTGCTGTGAGCTGTGATGGCATTGCACTCTACCCAGGGCTACAGAATAAGATTCTGTGTCATAAAAAGAAAGAGAGAGCGAGAGAAGGGGATGGGAAGGGTGGGGAGCAGAGAGGAGGCAAGAGGAGAGAAGAGAGAGGGAAAGAAGGGAAGAGAAGGGAAGAAAAGGGGAGGAGAGAGGAGGGGAGAAGGAATGAAGGAGAAAGAAAGAAATTTATTTTCCAGGTGGCGCCTGTGGCTCATTGAGTAGGGCACCGGCCCCATATACCAAAGGTGGTGGTTTCAAACCCAGCCTCCGCTGAACTGCAAAAACAGAAAAATAGCCAGGCATTGTGGAGGGCACCTGTAGTCCCAGCTACTTGGGAGGCTGAGGCAAGATAATCTAAGCCCAGGAGTTGGAGGTTGCTGTGAGCTGCGTGATGCCACTGCGCTCTACCAAGGGCAATAAAGTAAGACTGTCTCTAAAAAAGAAAAAGAAAAGAAATTTATTTTCTTTAAAAAAGAGGAGACCTAAATGATGAGACGGCAGCCACACAAAGACCTGTATCCACAGAGGATACATTACATTTCAGGATCCCCGAAATTGTGAATAGTACCCAACCCTGTACATACACTATGTTTCTTCTGACAACCAAGATTCCTGCTAAGTGACAAACAGAGGGTGCATATACTGAGCTCCAGGAATGGAAGTCCAGACATGAGTCAGGCTGTGATCCAGGAGACAGCTGAGTTGTCGTTCTAAGGCTGGAACAGCACAGACAGTGAGAAATGGCGGAATTTCTGAACACTTGGAGGCAGACCCCTCAGACTTGCTGATCCAGTGGGTATTTGGGAAAAAGGAAGACTCAAGATAGCTCCTTGGTTTGGGGTTTGCTCTCCCCTATAATTGTGGCATTATTCTAAATTGGAAAGATCAGAAGAGGAATAATTGTTACAGGGAAATCAAGAGTTTTACTTTAGCCAATAAAGTAGAAGACAGATGTCCTTTAAGACTTGGCTGGATGTCTAGTGATCAGCCAGAAACTAATTACTAAAAGACACCAACAGAAAGTCTAGTATATAGACAACACAAAAGAAGTGTCACAAAAAGATATTTATAAAGCACTAAGTTGAAAGTAGAGTGAGATCAGTTTCAAATTAGAACATCAAGCAAAGAAGAGCTAATGCAAGTTGTGATATCAAGGCTGGGCCTCAAAGGAAAGACAGAATTTAGACACATGGTAATGGCAGAGAAGAGGAGGTATGAAGAACATTCCAAGCAATTGGAATGGTTTAAATGGAAAATGGTTTACATCGACAACACTGAGACATGCACTTTGGTGACAGCATTGGGTATACACAAAAAGGAATGTATTAGTTGTCTATTGGTGAGTAATAAACTGTGCCAAAACTTAATAGCGTAAAATAATAAACATTCATTATCACATATTTCTGTGTTTCAGTATTCCAGACTGGGCTTACCTGGTCTTCCGGCTAAGGTATTAGCTGGGACTACAGTCATCTCAAGGTTCAACCAGGCAGGATCTGCTTCCAAGCTTACTCATGTGACTTTTGGCAGACTTCAAGTCCAGCCTGGTTGTTGCCAGAGACATCAGTTCCCAGCCACATGGGCCTCTTACAGGACAGTTTGTACCATGGTAGCTGGTTTCCCTCAAAGCAAATGAGGAAGAGAGCCAGGGAGCATGAGCAAGAGAGAAGACGGAAGCCACAGTTTTTTTGTACCCTAATCTCAGAAAGGACATGCCATCATTTTGGCCAACAAAAATTGCATCACCAGGCTAGGCCATATTCAAGGAGAGGGGCTTACAATACAAGATTACAAATAGGCAGGAATACCAGGAAGTGGGATTTATTGGGGAATCATCCCAGAGGCTGCTTACCACAAGGAATAATGGGAGACAAGGGGGAAATATGGGCTGAACCAGACCAAAGAAAGTCATAGAAGCCAACTTAAGAATTAAACTATTCCATTGGGAATGGTTAGTAGGGAGAAGCAAATTTAATGTCTTAGGCCTCTTTTGGCAAACTGAAGTGTTGGAGAAATAGAATTGTGAGGATCATATTATAGACCAGCTGTTCAGTAAGTTGAGAAGGTTAACTCCTTACAGACTCCAGGAAACAAACCCACTCTATCTTATCAGTAAATAATGGTCAAATAATAGTACAAAAGATAGCCATCTACCTGCACTAAAAACTTTAACAACCTAAATTGATGTTGCATTCCCAAAAATCCAGAATTGACAACTGATTATTTGTGGCTGTTTTTCTGTCATAGGATGGGCTACAGGTTTGCTTTCAGTAGCTTTTTAATTCTTTCACTCCTTCCCAATCCACAGTAAGAAACACATTTTATATCACAACTCAAAATACACAGATATAGAAAATCAAAATCAAAGATTTACAGGATAACAATTTTACTATTACTGTGTGTGGCATACTGAATTTTTTGTTCTGTTCTATTGCAGTAAAGGAAATTAAAAGCTGGTAGTATTCCACTGAATTCATCACTTTCCCCCACTTTCCCCCACTGGGGGATTTTGCAGTTTGAGAAATGCTGCTCTTATAGAGTATTAGATTAGCAACCAAACAGTCATAGCCTGCTAACCCAACAGACTGGGTGAGGACATCATATCCTACAAATTCTAGCCCAAAGCAAAACAACAATAGCTCAAAGCACATCAGGCCTTAGCTGGAAGCCTCTTGAGTTAACAGACGTGCCTCAGATTGGCCCTTGAAAAGATAAGTCAAAAAGTCAATAGCAAAATGGAAGTTTTGATTTGGCTTGGTGGTGTATGCCTGTAATCCTAGCACTCTGATAGGATGAGGAAGGAAGATCACTTGGGCTCAGGAGTTTGAGACCAGCCTGAATAAGAGCAAGACCCTTGTCTCTACTAAAAATAGAAAAACTAACTAGGTGCCATGGTGGTGCTTGTAGTCTCAGCAACTTGAGAGGGTGAGCCCAGGAATTAGAGGTTAGCTCTGAGCTAGGCTGATGCCATGGCACTCTAACCTGGACAACAGAGTGAGAGACTGTGTCTAAAGGAAAGAAAGAAAGAGACTGAAAGAGAAAGAAAGGAAAGAAAGAAAGAGGGAAGGAGAGAAAGAAAGAAAAGAAAAATGGAAGTTTTAACCACTTCCCTTCTTTTTGTTAATTTACTGTTCAAGTTCTCATCATACAGAGATCAGATTAAGATTACACCCTTCCAACACACACTCTCTCAATTTTACAGGAATTGTGCTTCTTCTAAATATGTATTGCAATACAAACCACCAAAAGGTCTAAAGGACAAGAGACCAAGTTGCCACTGCTGGCGGGGATATCCAAAACTACCCACCCTGAGGGCTTGCTTAGCACCTCTTAGCAGAGGAATGCTGGAGAGTCACCTGGAATTAAAAAGTAGTTTACGACTTTTTGATTTTTATCAGTTAAAACGCAATATAAGAAACTTCCTGGGACTGTTCTCCAACCCAGTACTAGTAAGATTGTTCTGAGAGGAGAATTGACTGAGTCACTCGGAATGAATGTGTGTGAAAGGAAGATAACCACATTTTTTCAGTTCTGATTGTGAGTTAAATTCCAGATCTGCCCTCAGGGAGTTCACAATCTCCTCGGCTTCAGTACCACACAAAGACTTGAACACTTTTGAATGCAAAACAGCATGTTTTTAAAGATCCTGCACCGTGTGGTTTAGAAAATAGTACCTGGAAAAAGAGGTCGAGAAGGGTGGAATTAAGGCGTGCAGAGCTAGGCTTTCCTGAGGCTCCATGACTAAGGCTTGAGTGATGGTGGCATTTGAGCAGGGTGAGAGGAGCCTGGGCAAGAAAGCAAAAAAGACTATTGTTTAAGTAAGACTGGTCTGACCAGAGTAGGTTTGGGGTGGGGCACACAGGATCATAAATGGGAAATCGGGTCCTCCCCTGTCAATCACGAACAATGGTGCAGGCGAGGGCACGAGAAGCTTCACGTGCCACGGAAGTAAGCAGTTGTACAGATTTCCTCAGGAAAACATTGAAAGCAAAAATTGTGATCACACCCAACCCTTTCCTCTATGCCCTGCCCAATCTCTCCCACGTCCCCGAAAGGAAGAGAGCAATAGGTCAAACTCGTTTGTTTATTCATTCATTCCACTAACATTTTTTTTTTTTTACCCTTTTAAGGGGTCTTTGTTTCTAGCAAGGGAAGGAGTCTTCCCTTTCCCGCAACACCGAGTATTCCACAGCAAAGGGGCCCCCTAGTTGCATGGCTCAGCAAGACCACTTCGGCACTGAAGGAAGGGACCAGGCTCGGTAGGAAGCATCTCAGATCTGCATTCGAGAAAGGTCAGCGCCTTTGGTGAGGGGTGGTGGTAGACAAGGCAAACAACGTGTCAGCGAAGGGAAAAGTGGGGACCCCTAAATGGCCTAAGAAGCGCCGGGCCCAGCTCCGCTCCCTTCCAGGGCTCTGGTTTAATGCACAAATTTGGCTTTTCCCTCGGTAGAGTTTTCCACGTCCACATAAAAAGGATATCACGAAACGGAGCTGCCAGCTGGCCTAATCGGGCTAGTTTTGAAGAGTGAAAGCTGTTCTAGGTGGAGAAGAAAGAACGAGAACAGAAACCGCCTATCAGGACCACTCTGCTGCCCTGGCCAAGTTTTAGGTAGAAAACCCCAACGTAAATCAGAAAAATAACAGTCAGTAAAGGGTTTGGTGGGCGGCAAGTGTCCCCCCAAAGCAAGCACTGCTGGTGACTCATACTAAAGAAAATGGGAAGGAGATGGCTACTCAAAGACACCCGCGTGTTGGGCACCATTTGGGGCTGAACTGAACATGCACCAGGAATTATCCAGGGTGGTCGTGGGAGACTGTCCGGGAAGCTGGAGCGAGTGGGGTTTGCTTTGGCTGGAAGATCCTGGGCGCCCGCGGGCGGGGCCGGGCCGCTGGAGGCGGCTGCGGGGGAGGGGCGCGGAGCGCGGGGCGCGGGGTGGGGGGGTGCGGGGAGGCGGGGCCTCGGGGCTGGGCGGGCCGGGGGCGGAGCCCAGGTGGTGTTGATACACAAAGAGAAGCACTCGGGCTTTGGGCCCCGCCCCCTGACGCGGCCTCCTGGGTGCTGCTATAACCCGCTGCTCGCGGGGCAGCTCCAGAGCCGCACGCCGCCTCCGCCCCGGAGCATCTCTCCAGCCCCGCCACCAGCATCCCGACCACGCGTTCCCGCACACTCGCGCCTTTCCCTTGACACGGCAGACGCCGGAGGATCGGGGCGGCAGTTTGCCATTTCCCGTTTTAATTAAAATATTTCTTGCGTACTGTTGGATTTGGGGTTTTTCTGGTTTGTTTTTTACGATTTTTATCTGACTGATAAAAACCCACTGAAGACGTGTGCGTGAGGTTTCCGGGACACAGAAGCGGAAACGACCGAGGTAACGCGTGCGGGGGGCGTCTATGCAATGGACTCGGACCGGGCGGGAGTGGGGGAGGGGCGCCGGGAGGGGCCGTTGCGGGGAGAAGGCTGCGGAGGCCGTTTGCTTTGGGGCGAGCGTTGTGTTGCCCCGCAAGCCTTCGGTGCTGGCACGGGGATCGCCGTCCGCGCGGCGGGCGAGGGAGGGGTGCAGGGCCGGGGCCGGGGCCGCGTGCCCGCCCGGTGCGGAGCCGCATCTTCTCGTTTAAGGGGAGGGGAGCCAGCCAGGTCCGCGGCTCTGCTGCGGCAAGTCTTGTGACTGACTTGCATTAGTAAAAAAAAAAAATTATTAAGTCCTGGGGACGAGGAATCAGGGGGAGGTGGAGGTGGGCTTGGACTTCTGTTATAGCAGATCGGGGAAGGCGGGTCGGGAACGTTTGACAATCGAGTATCGATATTGCATCAGTTTCCTTTCCGGGCAGAGGAGGGGCTGTCTCGGCAGAGCACTCGCGGGCCAAATGCCTGTGGACGGGTGTGCTCGAGGGCACGGACCTCCACATAAACAAACCCGAGGGGCCGGGGTTCGCCCCTTCTCGGGAGAGGAGGGGTAGTGTCAGCCCCGTCCGCCTCCTTCGGGGGGACGCCGTTTGCCGCAGAGGCACGTCCCCACCTGGGGGCTCGGGGCACTGCCGTTCCAAATGCTAGAAACGGGAGCTGTGCGCCCTGCCTGCCTGCGTACAGTCAGAGCGGCCGGGGCAAAGCAAAATAGAGCCCTCTCGCCCCCTCCGCTCAGACTCCGGACAATAGACAGGGTGAAATGCTAAAACTCAGAGAAGGGGCCCGGGTGGGTGCCGCGCCGCGGTGGGATCATCTTTGTTCTCCGCGGCCCTGCCGTCTGTACTTTTCCGCCCCTCGGCGCGCCCCCGCCCCTCGCGCCCGGCTGGTACTTTTCCACTGGCCTGGCCTGGGATGAATCAGCCGCGCTGCGCCGCCCGGCGGCCTCACGTGACCGCGGCGGGCGGGAGCCGCAGTCCTGACGCGCCGCCTCTACCTTCGCAGGCGGCTCGCGGGTCTGTGCACCGCCAAGGACAAAAGGAGCCCGGCGCTAAGCTGCACCCGATTGCTCCTAGAGCTCAGCATGAAGAAATCCGAAATGGGAAGGTTCAGTATTTCTCCGGATGAGGACAGCAGCAGCTACAGTTCCAACAGCGACTTCAACTATTCCTACCCCACCAAGCAAGCTGCTCTGAAAAGGTGGGAGAAGTTTGCACTTTTTTAAACAACGGTTCGTGAGGGTTGGGGAGCGGGGGCGGTGACCTAGCGTTCAGCTTCTGTTGCTTTAATGTACAATAGCTTCAGCGAGAGGGCTGTAGTCTCTAACAGTATCTCTTGTAATGACAATATCGTGTGAAATTCGACTCCTGGTTAATGTTTATACATTTAAGTAAACATGTAACAGAACTACTATTTTATGTGAAAGCAACCAATCCAATTTACAATTTTATATATATATGTACTTTTTTTTTTTCTTTTTGCAGCCATTATGCAGATGTAGATCCTGAAAACCAGAACTTTTTACTTGAATCGAACTCGGGGAAGAAGAAGTATGAAACAGACTTTGTAAGTTGAAAATAATAATCTGTGTATCTGTGGCTTTATGGAGTAAAAGAATAGTTTTACTTTTAGATTTCAAATCTGACTTGCCCAAAGCTGGTTTTCTCCATTTAATTATTGTTATATGTTTGGTTATCGTTTTCCCTCTATGTAGCATCCAGGTACTACTTCCTTTGGAATGTCAGTATTTAATCTGAGCAATGCGATTGTGGGCAGTGGAATCCTTGGGCTTTCTTATGCCATGGCTAATACTGGAATTGCTCTTTTTATGTAAGTATGTGTAAGTAGTGAGTCTGCCATGCAGGGCAGTTACTATGATGATAAAGCATATTTTGGCTCCAGGAACTGAATATACAGTTGAAGTAGTTGACTTAAATTAAATCAAAGTATGAGAAATCCCAACATCTCTTTATTCTACTATATACTGCACAAAGTCAAGAAAGCCAATGAAATAGGAAAAAATAGGGCAAAGATGGTTAAAACTGACAAATTAAGCTAGAGATCTTTTAAGTCAAAGGGAAGAGTGAAAACAAAAATGGTGGGTATTAAAAAGAACTTTTGATTAATCCAGAAGCACTATACATTTCCTTCTGTCAAAATCAGAAGCTATAAATATCAATAAGCATAGTACCTCCAAATCAGTTTGGTGAGTTGACAAAGTCTTTCCAAAGACCTGTGGCTCCTTACCCTCATAAGGAAAAGAAATTCTTCTAAATGTATAAGGTGTGGTGGTATTTACTTAACCTGGAACATGTTTAAGACAAGTGAGTCATGATTTTTCTGGACACTGAAAAGCAATCCATATGTGTTTTTTTAATGTTTGTTTTAAATAACTGTGTGCTTGCCATGTGCTGTGGCCAAAAAAAAAAAAAAAAGAAGAATGAAAAAAAGAAGAGGTTTATTTATTTTTTTGAGACAGTGCCTCAAGCTGTCACCCTGGATAGAGTGCTGTGGCATCACAGCTCACAGCAACCTCCAATTCCTGGGCTCAAGCGAGTCTTCTGCCTCTGCCTCCCAAGTAGCTGGGACTACAGGTGCCCGCCACAACGCCCGGCCATTTTTTTGGTCACAGCCAACATTGTTGTTTGGCGGGCCCAGGCTGGATTCGAACTCGCCAGCTCAAGTGCACATAGCTGGCGCCTTAGCCC
>CAUYON010191980.1:0-41883 GCA_963573935.1 Arctocebus calabarensis
AACTGACCGGGCGTTGTGGTGGGCGTTGTGGTGGGTGCCTGTAGTCCCAGCTACTTGGGAGGCAGAGGCAGGAGACTCGCTTGAGCCCAGGAATTGGAGGTTGCTGTGAGCTGTGATGCCACAGCACTCTATCCAGGGTGACAGCTTGAGGCTTTGTCTCAAAAAAAAAAAAAAAAAAAGGAATGCCTGCTATTGTGTGTACTGTTTGTCATACATTGGAAGTGTGAGAAATATCAATATCACCTCCACTTGAACGGTACCTAGTGCTTTTTCAATGATTTTGTCAGTTTGATTTTGTCTTCCTATGTGAGGAAGAGATGGGGGGTGAGGAGTATCATAATTGGAATTGGTCCCTGCCTTCGTTTTTCTACATAGTCAGAATTCACAATTCCTAGCCACTTATTGAGTGCTTAGTAGCTAAGAAAGAGAGTTTGCCTTTCTCAGCCTGCTTTTAAGTAGAATTTCTAATGATCAGAGCAGTTAAAACCATTCATCAAGTACCTTCCCTAGGCCAGACACCGTAGATTACAAGGTGGCTTGGGCCCATTAATCATTTATCGTCTTAACGCTAGAAGCCTAGGTGGTGGTCTCTCTGTCTGGATGATGAGGAAACTGAGGCACAGTGGTGAGGATCAGATCCCAAGTCCCACCGCTAGTCAAAGGGAGGTTCCAGATGCACAAGCCTTGTCTGAACAGCTTTTAAGAAAACAAAATTGAGCACAGAAGTTGGGTGCCTTAATTTATCCCAGGCAGGCGTTTTTTTCAGACAGGGACAAATGTCCTGCCAACAATTCCTGGTGTGTACAAAGACCTGATATATCATTGGCAGAGATAAAGTAATATGGAAGGCCACTGGGACAGGAATATTCTAGCAAGGGCATTATTCCAATTATGAATACCTCTGAAAACAGTCAAAGGGGGAGAAATAGCCATACATACTCAGCTGGCCTTGAAACATCTGTGCATAGCAGACTCAGCCTGAGTGCCTGCTCCATTCCTGGCAGGTTGCATATTATTCTGCCCTTCTGTTTGACAGAAAGAAATTGAGACCAGAGATAATGAGTTGCCCAGGATCATTCAGCAGGCAGATTTAGAAGCCAGGACTTGAACCCATGAGTTCTGGCCTCAAGTTCAAGGCTGATCCTGGTACATTTTGCTGAGCACAAGTGGAAGTTGGAAGAGTGGAGGAGAGGAAATTCCGACTTCCAAGGCTTCTTGGCCTCTGACTCCACAAAGACCCTCATGCAGAAATGGAAATGGGGCGTTTGCTGTGATTTCCTTGCTAGGGAGCTGAAGAATCCACGTCTCTCTGTCCTGCGATATGAGCAGCACCCACATAAAATCTGCCTGCTCTTCTAACAGCACAGCCGTGGGTCTGTTTGTCTTCTGGACTTTACAGCTCCCAGTTCTTTCTGTCCCCTGGTAACTATATATTTTCCACAGTTCTCCTGCATTCACCGTCCTTTACTGCAGCACAAGTTACGGACCTATTCCAAGTTTTGTCTAACTTTTGCACACTGGCTATAAATAGGTAGCTGGCCTTTGATATGGGTTTTTTCATGTACAGCCATGATTAATTAGAGGGAACAAAAATATTTCTAATTCTTATTAATAGACAGAAGCTGAGTAATAATGAAATGCCCAAAGACCTTGCTATTATCTCTGTTGATACGCCCGTGACAATCTTCTACCCCAAGACTATTGGACCAACCAACACTTTGAATGTCACCACTTGTTTTAATAAAACAAATAGAATGTCTTTTTGAACTAGAAGCTAAGAAACCTAGCATCTTAACACTCTGAGTCACTCTGAGTAGGACATTTACCTTCACTTTTCTCACCTGTGCAGTGGGGATATTAAAGTCTACCCTGTCTGTATTCTCAGTGATGGTGACCATCAAAATGAAGAGATGGCTAGCACGCATTGGATGCTTCTCAATACTAGCCCAGTCTCTACACATTTACACGTAATTCTCATCAGCTGTTCCACAGAAAGGTCAAGTTACTTGCCCAAGTCACAGAACTAGTAAAAGGCAAAAGCCACACATAGGTTTCATTCTAGGCCGGTCTCAGTCTGACCTTTGGAAGTCAAATTTGAGAATGGACACAAAAAAATGCTTTCTCAGGCTGCAAAAATCAACCCAGCACTAGAGGTTATAAAACACGTTAAGCTTATCTTGTTGCAATATTAATATAGGGGCTTGGAGGAGCTAATCCTAGTTTTGTCTCAAGTTATTATCCTGGGCCTTGTGAACTAGAAATCTCCAAGGTTTTTTCTGCCTCTGAAATTCTACGCTTTTATATAATAAAATGCTGCTATTGGTCCTGCCTGACAGGGAGGGCAGGAAGAGATTCAGGGGAAACTGAAAAACTCTTTCAGACTTAGGGACCTCTTCGGGGCACCAATGCCAGAGCTTCCTGACTATATTGGGGACCCTAATGAGCTTCTTGCTGGCTTCCAGGGAGCCAGATGCCAGTTCCTAAAACAGAACAGCTTCTCTTCCTCACTGGCTGTGACCTTATAAGCATTATGACCTTGGGCAAGGACACATCACCTCTCTTCCCTTAGCCTCAGGCCCCTCAATGCTAAATTGGAAATCTAAACTTGCCCATCATGCCAACCTCCCCGAATTGATTCAGGACCCCGAGAAGCAGCAGTTGGGAGAGGACTCGCCAAGCCGGAGGGCACCCGAGATGTCTGAGAGCTTCATGTGCTCGTTGTTTGTTCTGGGCCCGGCTTTGGGCTTTCTTCACATTTCCACTGTCCTCCTTTCTTTGGTTTTCTCTGAATTTCTTTTAAATTCTAAATGAGAAAAAGGCAGGGTCTACATTTGGACTGAGGATTTTATTTTTAGGGGCCCTTCATGCTCTCACTGTCTGCCAACTGGGGTCTAGTCGTTCTTAAACCTGAGTCCTGCCCCTATTTCTCCGTACTGGCTAGTATATTCTCCCCCTCCCCTGTCACTGCTGTCCTCCCAACCCCCCTCCCTCATCTCGGCACCTTTCAGATCAGAGCTCGAATTAGAAAAGTTCCGGAAGACGAGAGCACAAGCTTTCCTTCAGTGGCTAGTTTTGTACTCCTGATTACAATCCTACCGTGTTTCCGTGAAAAACAGCATTACCAGCCATCTGCACCCAGGGAGGAAAAAAAGAATAAAAACCTGAGTAGTCTATCACTTTTAGGTTTTAGGGTAATAGCAGCTTTTACCTTCTTACTTTGATTCATTACCTTTGCAAAAGTGTAAATCTGTCATTTTGGCACTAACTTCTATCATATGCATATTAATAAGAATAATAATCACAACATCAGTGATTTGGGATTTTATAACTGAGTTATTTTCCTTAAGTGCCAGGGCAGTGTTGGCTAGAAAGCTACAAAGTCCCACAAATACTGCAAAGGCTTTTGGATTTCTAAACTTTACCTTGTTTGGGGGTACTAGGAGAGCTTGCCTCACAGAATCTGCCTTTTCTAAACAAAAAATTGTTTCTGCTAACAAAAGGGGGCCGTACCCTGCTGTCCTAGTAGGCTTTATGAACCCAAGAATGATCTGCCTAAGTTAGAACGAATCCTTCACCAAAAAGTAATTAGCCACACAGTGTCTGCCATTCACCTCTTGGAAAACAGACCTATTCTCTTTCATTTAAAATATTTGCAAGGTGCCTACACTGTGCTGTGCAATGAGCTAAGATTTATGCTTGCAAGCCTATCGCTTGCAGTGTGTTCTGGTAGGAAATCATTTTAAGAGCATTTCTCTTTTAAAATTTGTTTTATAATATGTGCAAGAGTCTTTTACTCAGGGCAATAAAACAATGTTTCTTTAATGATAGAGACAAATTAGCGTGTGTGATCCCAGTAATTTTTACTTTAAACATTAGGCCTTCTCTTGCTGAACATTTTCACAGCAAGTTGATCACAATTTGACATGCATACAATTTAGGAAGATTGATTCATTATACGATTTAGAAAAATTCTTGAATTGCGATTGTCAAATAATGATTGTTCAGTGAGGAGTGTTGATGTTCTGAGAGTAGCCTTACAAATCTATCCGACTGAATAAACTTGCAGAAATTTCAAAGCAAAATAAAACATTTGGCCCTGAGAAGCAATGCTAACGATGGAGAGTTAATATAAACTGAGCATGAAAGAGATACATCAAATACTGATCCTACTCATCAATATCAAATAATATTAAATAATTTGTCTCTCATGTACAATGGGATGCTGAAGGGAGCAATAGAGTCAGGATGAAAAAATTAATATTTGTTGAGAGTCTGCGGTGTGCCTTCAGGGTAATGCACTTATTAGCCATTTAACAAGCAGATAACCGCTTCTCTGCCATATAGAGGAAAGGAATATTAACTCAGAGATGTTGAGCTACTTGTTTGAAGTCACACAGCAATTGGCAGCTGAGTTACCCTTCATACACTAATTGGTCTGACCTCAGAGCCCACAGGGATCTTCCCCTCTCCACCCCATTCTGCTTCTTATACTAGATCAACTTCATCTTGTTTTTCTAGTTAAAAACCACAGTAACATAACAGATGATCATAGTACAAAACATTTTTAAAAATATACTCAAAAGGCGAAAGTTCACCCATTATCCAAATACTCATAAATAGTCACTTCTTTTCCCAGTCTTTCTTGTGTGTATTTTAATCATCATAATCATAGTGTAACCGAAAGTGAGAAATGACTCCACTGACAAAGCCTCACAGCAACCACAATCATCCATTGTCTATGATTTTTCAGTAAAGAATTGCACAAGCTGATTTTTAAATCTGCAGAATAAACGGGGTAGCAGAATTTAAAGCCCATTTGAAATCCTAAACAGGTGGGCTCTGGAGGACTGAAGCAGCTCGGTCTTCAGGGCCCAGGCCATGTGGCTCTGGTCTCTCTCCTGCTCATCCTATTCTATTTTTCACCAAGCACCACCTACACCCCTAACACTTCACTGACAATCCTCTGCCTTTTCTCCACCAAACACAATGGAAAGTTAATTGAATGTTTTATGCCTTCGAAATATCAAAGAAATGAAAAGAACGTAGGTTTCAACCATATTTCAATAATAAGTGCATTAATTTTTACCTTTTAACTGACACTTGTACTAATTTCCTTAAATGCTCTCTCTGGTTCTTTTTTGATCTGTCTGGCTTTGTTGGGCTGATGATGAAGGCTTACTTCAAATGCAAAGAGATTAGCTCTCTTTTCCTTAATAGCACAATTACAGATTGTATGATGTCTCCATCATGAAAGAGAACAGGGACAGACTTATAAAGTCACACGAGTTTATTACAAAAGTGGCAGTAATAATTTTAATTACTTTACTCTACAAAAGATATCAAAATTGCCCTAATTGTCTAGTGGCATTTAGAAATTGTTGTGGGTAAAATGGGGGAAAGGCATTTAGTAAAGGTCCACCCCCACGCCCCGTTTTAATTGGACTTGGGTCATTGTTTTAATAAAGTATTGTGATGCATTATAACCTTGCGCTCAAATTTAATAGACCCCAGGTATATAAAAGTCTTAAGAAATGCAGAATGAGTTTTTCTAAATAATATTCAAAATGAACTAGAAATGATAACTCTAAGCACTATTTGTGGCTTACTATTTAAAGCGCAGGAAAAACAAAGAATAAACTCCTTTAATTTTATCAAATGCGTACAATGTTTAAATTCAGCAGTGACTACAGTTAAAAGACCAGATGTTCTTATGTATTTATATAATTATTTTGCACAATAGTTTACCACCACAAAAAAAATTAAATCATATTATTGTATTTGGCATTTCTATGCTTGAAAAAAACTCTAGAGATTATATTATTTTGAATTAATTCTAATTTTATTAAAGCCAAAGAGAGAGAGAGAAATAAATGAAGAGACTGTCATATTAGTCTTCTACTAAATTAAGTCCCAGAATAAGAGGCAACATTGATCTGAGAATAAAAAGCCTCAACTCTAATGCGTTTAGGTTAACAGAGGAGAAGTTGAAGCAGTTTGACCCACTGTCAGTCTATTTTAAGATGAACATTTGTTAAATTCTAATGAAAAATGTTGCACTTAAACTCTGGCAAAGAGACAATTAATACCTCCCCCCAACCCTAGAACAACTCCAAAAAAAAAAAAAAAAAAAGAAAGAAAGAAAGAAAAGAAAAAAACTCTTGGAATTTAAAAGTAAAAAAAGAAAAAAAGCTATCAGGAATAAGCACTTTAAAAAAAATCTTTGGAGGATGCTATGTTATAGTAAAATTAGATGCTTCTAACAAAACTACCTAAAACTAAGGACTCTTGATTTATATTACGTATGGATACCCAGGTAGGAAATTACACAGGTTCCCGTAATGAAGGACTTTACTGACAGTAAATTTATTAATTAAAAAAAAAAAAAAAAGGTCCTTTCAATAAAAGCTACTCACCTAAAAGGAATGATTCTGGAATATAATAATAGAAGGAGTGTTCTGTAATACAGTGCATTTAAAAGACGTTTTAGCGTCAAATTTATATCTTTCTAATTCTTTGTTCACATAGCTGATGAGTATGGAAAATGTTATTGGGAGGCAGAGACTGATATAAACGAATATCACATCCTGAAAGGAGAGTGAAAACCTTTTCTCATTTAATATTATCCCGATTTAGTAACTATTTTTTTTTTTTTTTTGCCCTCATAGATTAAAGAAGAAACATTTACTTTTACTTAAGAGATAGAAGAACAAAAGGCTTGGAGCAGCTATTTAATTGAAAGAACAGAAAAAGGGCACCGAACAGCTCCTGGGTACATATTATTCATCTGAAGGAGCAAGGGCTAGGAGGTGCTAGTTTGGTCTTTGAAGAGAGAGTTCCCAGTTGAGCTAGTTCCCATTTTGGCCCTCAGACTGACAAACTGGATGTCCCCCCACCCTTGTCAGTTTCCCCCAACAGTGTCCAGAGCAGGCCTCTGGCCTTGCCATTTCCGTGCTTTGGTAGTGATTTTAGTTTCTGTCAATGTTATGTGGCCACCACTGACATCATAACACACTGCACGTGGTGACACAGCAGGAACGCCGCCCTACAAAGACCAGGGTCTTTGGTCACTGACACGGCCCCTGTGCTGGACACACAAGGGGTTTAATAACCAGTCGCTGATTAAATAGATGTATATACGGCAGGGAAGGAGGTGAGATACACATCGCCCTATGTGAAAAAATAATTCTCTAAAAATGTTATGCATGAAATTAAGGAAAATGTGCTCCCTAGGATAGGTGAATTAAAATTCCATTCCCAAACCCTTTCAGTCTTTCAGTACAAGGAAGAACAAACTGGCCTTCTTCCCTGGCCTCATGAAGTCTCACGTAACCCTGCAGGCACGGCGATGAACCTGGACATTCCCTGGCTCACCCTCTTCTGAATTAATAACTGCTCCAGCGATGTGCCTGTTCACACGAGCACACTGTTCCGTTAGCAGTTTGTGCTTGGTGGGAAAAGATGGTAAGGCAGGCAACTTAGTCCTTGCCAAAATTCTGAATGTGTGACACCACAAGAAAGACACCGTCAGGAGCAGTTGCTAATTTATTTTAAGTGCCCCCTGAGTTTTTAATTTATCTGGAAAAATAAATAGATAAATCCAAGGCTCTCTCTGCCAACCCAGCCCAGCACCGGGCCTGCCAGTGGCGGTGGAGGTTTGCGGGTGACAGCTACCGCTGCCAGGGAGAGGTGTCACAATGTTCAGCCAACAAAGCGGGGTGAGCGATGACTATTCCTGGTTGCATTAGAATCGGATATATCACATTTGTATAGAGCTGACCTTTCCTTTTCCTAAATTGGCTGCCGACACACATGCTAAATATTTTTTTTTCCCCCCTCCAGATAGTCTGCAATTCCAAACAGTACTGCAGACTTCTCCAAGCCCGGATTCAGTGCAAGTTTGGATTGCAATCAGTCTAGTTTAGAAATTCATTATCCAAAGTGAGGAGCCCGGCGAATATTATAGTTCCATAAATATGCAGATTTTGTTTATTTAAACATTTTTTTATTACACTTTGTGTTTTCCTAAATTGGGTCATCATTTTAATATAATTGGAATCTGATGTGTGTCCTGTTTTCCTTAAAAGCCATCTGGTTCATTTTCGACTTTCAGAAACCAAATTATTTGTGGTAATATTGTGCTTTGCTCACGGTTCCTTTTGAACTGACACATGGCTTCAGACTGTTGGACGAAGGAAGTCCAAGGACTCGGTGGGGAGACTCCCTGCTCCCCACTCTCCTGATGGGCTCCTGAGATGGACAGCTAAGAGGAGACCCACACCATGAAAATCTATAGAGAACTACAGAAAGCAGCATTCAGCAGAAGAGAATGAATAAGTATAACCCTTTGGCTACCATCTTGGATGGCGGGCAAATGACTAACAACTACATCATGGTTAGAACACAAAGTATCGTTCTGACATCTCATTCTCTAAGCAGATTGTAAGTTCCTGAGGGCAAGAGGTGTAGGCTCTGAACAGCTCCACCTTTCATAGAACTAATCTCCAAGAAGGAGCTGAACATGTATTTGTTGATTGATCAGAAACCCAAATTGCAACAAAGTAACCTGGTGTATTAGTTATCCCTTACTGCCCAACAGATAACTCTAAAACCGGAGTCAGAAACGCAGGCATGGCTTGACCCACTCCAGGTCTCTACAAAGGCTGTGGGTCTCCCTCAGTTCCTTGCCACATGGACTGTCCATAGCGCAGCTCACACCTTGGCACTTTGCTTCACCTGAGTGAGCAAGTGGTAGGCCAAGAGAAAGTTTGAGCAAGACAGAATTCAGAGTCTTCTGCAACCGAACTTCAGATGTCACATCCCATCACATGCTCTGTACTCCATTGGTGACAAAAACCGTTACTAAAGCCAGCTCACACTTGGCAGGAGTGGGTCATACAAGAGCACAAGTCCCTGGGAGCCGTGTCGGAAGCTGCTGGTCTGGCACATGTTTGTATGCTTCAGTGCAGTGGGTCAGATGCCAGTAATGCCTGAAGCTAGATAGCTGGTCTATCCTGGGAAGATGAGATTCAATGGGAATGACCTACTACGTTGTACCCCCTTCAGAATGCTCACAGTACCTGTCCTTTATTCATTTATCTAGGGATGTGGTGGAGAACAAAGCCAATATTTCTTCCAAAGTCCATCAGCAAAAAGTTCTGTTTAAAATTACAAATATAAGGCTGGGTATGGTGGCTCATGCCTGTAATCTCAGCACTCTGGGAGGCCAAGGCAAGCGGATTGCTTGAGCTCAGGAGTTCGAGACCAGACTGAGCAAGAGTGAGACCTCTTCTCTACAAAATAGCCGAGCATTGTAATGGGCAGGCACTTATAGTTTCAGCTACTCAGGAGGCTGAGGCAGGAGAATCACTTAAGCCCAAGAGTTTGAGGTTGCTGTGAGCTGTGACACCACAGCACTCTCCCTAGGGTGACAAAGTGAAACTTTGTTTCAAAAACAAATAAAATAAAATTACAAATATAATTTTTTTGACTATCAAGCCTTAATCAAACTCATCCAGAAAAGGAACAGAATTCCATGTTGGTCAAATGCCACCAGCTTTGCTTCTAGGCTGACCTAGGTCAAACCCCTGCTCTGCATGCCAGCAACTCATGCATCTTTCAGCAGGTTTCCTACTCTTTTCCTTGGTTTGCTCGCTCATACCTGTGGATCACACCAGTACCTCCCTGAAAGGGCAGTTGCCAGAATGAGATGAACAAATACAGTGGTTTTCAAACTGTAGGTCACAAATCATTTGCAAATCTCAAGTCAGTTTAATGCAAGCCTTGGCAAATGTTTCTTTGCAAAGGTCTGGACTGTGCATTTTAAGTTTTGCAGGTCTTGTGGTCTATCATTGTAACTCTGATTTTGCAGGGTGAAAGAAGCCATCCATAATTCATAAACAAGTGAATATGGCTGTGGTCCAATAAAACTTCATTAACAAAAACAGGTGGCAGTCTGGGCATGATGGCTCACACCTGTAATCCTTGCACTCTGGGAGGCCTAGATGGATAGATTGCTTACACTCAGGAGTTTGAAACCAGCTTGAGCAAGAGTGAGATCTCTTCTCTACTAAAAAGAGAACAACTGGTTGGGCATGGTGGTGCGTGCCTATAGTACCAGCTATTCCTGAGGCTGAGGCAAGAAGATTGCTTGAGCCCAGGAATTTGAGGTTGCTATGAGCTATGACATCAAGGCATTCTAGCCTGGGGCAACTGAATGAGACTCTGCCAAAAGAAGAAAGGAAGGAAAGAAGGGAGGGAGGGAAGGAAGGCGGATGGAAGGAAGGAGGATTTGGTTCTAGGACCAGTTTGCTGACCCATGGTTAAGTGGATTGCAGCTAGCATTTAAAAAATAAATTAAGTAGAATAGGAAATATCAGTGTGCATTGCACATAGGAAAAATGATTATGGTTTCTTAAAAGTTTGGTTTCAGCAATAGTATAGATACAGATAGGGTTCTGGCTATGTGTATGTATATATACACTTATACACACACAGATACACACATATCACTCACCAGACTGAAATATAATATGTACTTGTTTTCATCCTTTGTGATTAAAAAAATGAAAGAACAAGAAAGCCACTAAGTTAATGCATGTAACGCACTTTGTGTGGCCTGTAGCAAATGCTAAATAAACGTAAGCCATGAAGAAAGCTTTGTGCCAGATGCAGGAGGGATCATGCAGAAACAAGCCACAGCTGTGTCCTCAAGGAGGTATAATTGGAAAGAAATCACCAACCCTGGGCAGCCCAGCCCTCCAGGAAGCCGTGAGGCAGCCCAGTGCAAGAGGCGAGATCAGTATGTTTGAAACACCGAGATCACACACACAGTGGTGGGTGTCTGTCATAGTCAGAAGGAGCCCTAAAAAAGGACCAGGTTTTTCTAGCTAAGAAAGAGATGGTCTCCAACCTAGGTTGGAAAGATTGGGCGGATATAGGTGTCAGCCCCGGAAGTGGTATAAAATTAGTTGGCAGCAGTCAATTTAATTTTCTCTGGGAATTATGCTTATTAAAGTATTTATACATTCATCAAGAAATATTTACTGAGCAACCATTATATGCCAGGCACTATTCTAACACCAGAGATATGGTAGTAATTGCAATAAAATCCTGACTGTGTGGCATTTACATTCCACTGAGAGAGACAAATGAAATAAACAAGGGTGTGTCTGTGTGTGTTTACAAGCATTCACACATGAATATGTTTTGGCTCTAAAGTAGGCTAAGGACAGAGTGGTGGGGACTTGGGAGAACACTTGAGGAGGATGTGATTGAAACCAAGGAGAGAACCTCTGAAGTCTAGAGGAGAGGGTTCCAGGAAGGGAACAGCCAGGGCCGAGACTCTGAAGTGGGCACACGTATAAATCGAAACAGCAGGGCTCAACCATCGAGCCCTGGGGAAAAACTCAAGGCTCGTGCAAGATAGGGCTCTTGACTTCCAGACCTGGGTAGTCCACCTGGGAACAATGGTTTGGTTCCTGCCTTGGTGCTTGGTCAGTGCTGATGAGTTGCAAGTCAGGGACTTAGCCCATTGTCCATCCTGCTGGACAGCCAGTCTCAAGAAAGGGAAGAGCTCGACCAGAGCAACAGTCCTGCTTTCTGGTCGCTTCTACTCTAAGAGCCATAATGATAAATGATTAAATAAATAAACATAAACACATGGGCTATGGAATTTAGACCAATACATCGCTCCATGCACAAGCCAGATTGAGGTTGCCCTAGAAGTAGCCTTCCCCATAGCCATATGGACAGCTCAAAATTGTGTGATTTCTTTTCCTTTATGCTTTTATGAATGTTTTATGGAAGCTTTCTTTTTTTTCCCTCAAAATAAAATAAATGTGTGTCTTCCTAATTAGCACTTACACCATACGTGTTGTTCATGGTTTTTCCCTCATCCACTTAATTAATATTTGAATATGCTTTCACTGGAATGATATAGCTCAAGAATTTCAAGGAGAACTAGAATACTGGTTGGAATCCCCACGTCTCATGCTGCTTTCACTCACTGCATGTTCAATTCCACACTCACACACACCGACACCCAGGACTATGCACACACTCATGCGTATGCTCCAGCGGGTCTGGGCACAGGGGCCTCTCTTTGCCCCTTCTTTGTTCCCCTAAGTGATATGCAGGGGAGAGTCAGGTAATTTTAATGCCTAAAAGGAAACAAAGTGTTGGCTTTGTCAGTCAACTGACACCCAGGTCCTATCAGGTGCCAGGAAACCTTCCTTTTAGGAAGTGCACAATGGAGCATGGCCATCCCGACGGTAGGCCTCACAGGGGCAGAGGACTCCCTTTGCTTCAGCACTTCACATGACCCTTTGGAGGTGTCTTTGCAACAGCACAGCATGTTGCAGAGAGCTGGAATCTGCATCTCCTTTATGGATGCTCAATGAATGCATCACTTTATTGAGCATCCATATGTTCAGTCCAGGTCTCAGCCACTCCCTATTCATTACTTCACTAACCTTCCCCCCTAGGCCATGGTGCAAGATTTCTGATCCTATCCTGCAGCTGGAGAGATAAGAATTCAAGGCCAGATTTTTGACCACCCATTGTTTCAGGCTTATGAAGCATACAGAGTAGGACTTGGACCCCTAGAGTCAGTCCGATTTTGAATTCTAACTCTCAAACTTTCTAGTTATATGACCCTGGCAAGTTGCTTAACTTACTCTCTTCAATTGTAAAATTGGCACAGCAATAGCACCTTCCTGTGGCAGAGGCTACCAGTCACTTACACAGTAGCTACCTGCCTCTTACTCCTTACGAAATAAACCCCGGCATATGCGGACAGCAATGTGCCCAGCCAAATACTACTTTTCTCAGCCTCTCTTGCAGATAGGGAAGGATAAAGAAATTTAGGCAAACATCATCCGATGGGGTTTCTAGGGAAAACTTTCAAAAGGGGTCACCCCCCACCTTGTCTCCTATTTTCCCTTTTGCTGGTTAGAATGTGGGCGTGATGGCTCAGGGTATAGCAGCTGTCCTGCAACCACTAGATAATCTTAAAGAAGTAAGGAGCTAAGAGTGGCAGATCATATAGTTGGAAAGGTTCCGGGCCATTGATTCAAGGTACAGTCACCATAGCAGCTCTGTGGAGTTCGTGTTATATAAAAGAGAAATTCCGCTTAAATTATTTAAGCCACTGTTATTTTGGGTTTCTAACAGCTGAGCAGAATTCCTAGCTGATATACCACCTTATGGGTTTGTTGAGATAATGTACAAAAAAATGTACTTTTTTTGTACCTGTGTTACACACTCCATAAATTTGAGATATAATTATTGTAACTAAGAGCTCATCTATGCTGCGTGCAGTCTGTATTTTAAAGAGCACCTCAAGAAATTATCTATTCCACTTCTTTATATCCCCCACTTTACAAATGAAACAAATAAGATCCAGGGTGGTGAGGTGACTTGCCCAAGGACTCACAGCTTGACAAGGGAGGTGGAGGGAAAGAGGGTGGGGGACAGTGAGCTTTGATATCAATTTCCCATCCCCAGCCCAGTGACTTCCTCCTGAGAAGAAAAATAAGTTTCAGCCCAACGGTAGTGTAGAGCTTGTTACGTTGCAAAGCCAAGACCTTCATCCAGTGGTGAACCATGACCTTTTCCTCTTGCTTTGTTGTGAGTAGCCACCAAGTTCAGACTTCTGAAGGGCAGACAGGAAGAGGGCTGGGGGCGGCGGGGAGGGCTGGCTGCGGTTCAGTTATGGCTGTAGATTAGAGTGAGGGGAATCAGAGCTCGCACTTGGGTGAAGAATTAAAGGTCGGGTTATCTGGCTTGTAAGCTGGCATCTGTGGAGTGCCACCAGACCTGGGGTTGACCTTGAATTGCACAAATGGGAAGGCGAAAGCGATTCTCAAAACACAGCCCCAAGGCTGGTTCCTGGAAGGGCGAGGGGATGAAGGATGCAGAAAGAAACTGGGGAACGTGGGGGTTTGTCAGAGGAGAACGTTAAATTGCTTGAGTTAATTTTGTGATCACATAAAAGCAAAAAGCAAAAGCCCACAAACATCAGTTATATCACTGATTCCAAATTTACCTTTAAATCAAAATTTAAACAAAGAAATACTTTCAAACTTGTAACATTTGTGTGGCACTTTATAATAAAAAAAAAGTTGTATATGATTTCACTGAGGCTCAGTAGTGACATGTGAAAAAAGTGTCGGTCAGAGACCGTAACTGATTGTGCAAAGTCGCCCAGCCGGTCAGAGATGTAGTCTTGGGTCTCCTAACTCACAGTTTGGCCTGAGTAGAGAAGAAGTTTCCCCCCAGCAACTGGCTTGAACAGTGGTAACACCAAATAAGTAGAGATATCCCCAAATAGTGCAGCAACCTCTGGTGCATGAAGGGGCAGAACGGTGTGGAGCTGTTAGGGTGGGTTAATGGGTGGAGGGCTGGAGGGGAGGGGAGGCAACACTCCGGTAGGGGGCGCTGGCTCAGTTTTTGGAATAGACTGTCCTGTGGGCAACCGTTAAGAAAGTGGAAGAATGGCAAAGTATGTCTTCAAGGGTGATAAAAGGTACAGGGATAAGGCCTTCTCCTCTGTGCCCCCCACCCCACACACACACTGTCTGATTATTCTAGAACACATTGCTCTTATTCCCTGAAGTAACCACACAATGATACACATTTTATTGCTTAATTGTGAGCTGTCTTTTCTGTCGTACAAGTTAATATTAGGTCTATTGCCTTCCCAAAAGGGAATGACAGAAATATGAGTCCACAGTGTTGGAATCCCTACTTTGTTCATAGAGTTGAACATGGAGTTCATAGAGTTCATAGAGTCTCTTTGTTCAGAGAGTTCATTCTATAAAAAGGAGATTTTTTTTAATTCACCCTACAGAATCGTTGTAGTTATTAAATTAGAAAATAGAAAGTTCCTAACACTTTACCCCAGATAGAGTGATTGAAAATCAGTTCTGTGCTGCGGACCTCTCCCACAAGAGGCTTGTGAGGACAAAGCATGAACTGACAAGTCATTTGTAGTTTAATTCATTAGCTTATTCATTCTTCAAAACCAACATGTTTTCCTTTAAATATGTTAGTCAAGTGCCTTAAAATGTTCGTAAGATTTGATTTGGTAATATCACTTCTCATACTCTAGACTACTGAAAATTGTAGTAGAAATACCTTAAATGAAGTCCACTAAAACATTGTTTTTGGCAGTAAGAAAATTAGAAACGACCAAAATGGCAAAATGGTTAAATATACCATGAGAAATCTGCACAATGAAGTACTAGACTCTTCATGAGAAACTTTTTTAAGTTCTAGAGAAGAAAGAGAGTTTATAGTGAGACAGTGAATCATATTATTATATGTGGAAACAAACAGGATGTATAGAGGATTAAACATCCTACTTACTCCAACAGTCACCAATATCATAACTCATCTGAGGAATTACTGAGAACAAGTCATTCTCCTGGCAAGCTTGGAAATCTCTTGTGACTAGGAAGGCAAGCCACCAAGTAACTCAGTAATCCTGGAGGAGCAAAGTTCAGTCCTGTAGTAGTAAGGCTATTGTTAAACGTTAAGCATTTTATGACAGTTCCTTGAAGCATTAATGGAGAAAAATTGCATTTAGTATTTTGGAGATCATTTCCTTACCACCCTTGAAGAAAATTTCCTTGAGTACATACTCTGTTGGCACTGATGAGATCATTTCCCCAAGCACGCAGCCCCTGTATGTCTTTGCTTAGTAATCTTTCTGCCTATTATGTATCTTCTCAATAAAAGGACTCTGTGAGAAGTGCTCAGTGCTATCCTGCACCTATGGTTAGCCTCACCCCTTGCAGCGTGTACTGTCAATCTGTGCCTCGTGTAATCATTGATGCGGTTGCAACAAGGATGAGTACAGAAATAAGGGTGCACATATGTAAAAGCTTACATATAATTAGTTAATTGGTTAAATATAATTGTGGTCAGACATAAGATAAAATACTGTGTATGGTGTACAAGAGCATTGAACACTCCAAAAGACCATTCCTGATATACTAAGCCAGAATAGTGGATTACAAAGCTGAACATACAATATGGTCCAAATATCTTTTTGTAAACCTTATTTTTACGTAAGCACAGTAAAAAATGGATAGAGTACTCAACACCTGAATGAAGGAGAAGTAAACTGTGGATTTATAGTGATTTTTATTTCCTTCACACTTTTCCAAGTTCTCAAATATACGACCATCAGCATAAATTTCTTTGGAATCAGAAAGCAATAATATATGGTTGTTCATATTCTCAACAGGGGTTTCTGATTCTTCCAGTTGGATGTACCTATGTGACAACTGGGCACTTCCTGGTCCCCTGTGGTTGAGTGGAGTCTTATGATTAGCTCTGGCCAATGAATTGAGAATGTAAGTACAGCCCATCACTGATGAGTTGGAGCATTTTATTGTCAGTGTTAGACTCTCTAAAACAGTGGTTCTCAAACTTCCTAATGCTGAGATCCTTTCACACAGTTCCTCATGTTGTGGTGACCTCAACCATAAAATTATTTTTGTTGCTACTTCATAACTATAATCTTGCTACTTTTATAAATCATAATGTAAATATCTGATATTCAGGATGGTCTTAGGCAACCCCTGAGAAAGGGGTCACGACCCACAGGTTGAGAACCGCTGCTCTAGAATTTTTTTTCTAAAAGCACAACAATAAAATTGTTTTTCTGAAGTTGGTTTGCTCTGTCAACCTTGTGTCCCTCACTGGTCAACAGGGCTAGAACTCCTCTACAGAACTGTGATAGAGCACAAAAGAGAAGCAAACTCATGCTGACTTAAACCACTGGCATCTGGAGCTTTTTGTTATTATTGATACCACAGTATCACCTAGTCTATTCTAACTGGTACAAATATGGTTGGAAAAATTCCTGGCAGTATATTCACCAAAGTGGTAAACAATCATTGTTTTTAAGTAGTGAGACCAGTGAATTCTGTTTTCTTTTTCATTCTTATTTTTCTTAATTTTCTAAAATGAATAATTTTTTTTGAAAAACAACCAAGTCAACTCTTAAACATCATGGCAAGACAGTCTGACATGTCTGTCCTTTTCTTAAAAGATTTGGTGGATTTCCTCTGATCCAATAATGTTCTCTCACTTCTTCCTGTAGAGTGGGCGGGCTGGCCAGGCCTGAGGAGACCGTGGGCTGCCTGTGGGCCCAGCCTCATCCAGATGGCAACAGATTAGATGGAGCATAAGGGTGGAGTTTAAAAAACTAAGAAGTGCAAGCAGTTGGGTGGTGGGTCTTTATCAATGCCCAGAACAAAGAATTTGAGGACTCTCCATCTCTCAATTTATTTTAAAGCAGAAAATATTCTTTCTGGATGAGTTTAAGCATAACTTGACATAGGAGGAAAAGTTTGAAGAGCAAAGCATTTTGGAGTCCTTTCTTCAACTTAATCCCTCCTGCCCATAAAAGAGAGTTCATGCTGCCATTTTGGATATCAAGTATGATATTCGGGACCCTGCTTACTGTCATTTTTCCTTTCCACATCATCATACCCTCAACATCTTTGTCTCTGTCCTTCCTGAGATGTCCCTAAGATGTAGATCTTGCTAACTAATGGTGTTCAGGTGTACAGCAGGCTGACAGCATTCAACACACATAGCTCAAATCTAGGCTTTGTCTTTTGCCAATAGTGGTTGAGTGGCCAGGTGGGTCCTAAAAGCTCCCTATCCATGTGTCAGATGCTTGATCCTTTTGAGGGGTCTGAGTGCTGGACCTTGCAGAATGAGGAACTGGCAGACAGAAGCAAAAAATGCACTGCTGGGGATGGGGGAGGGGGAAAAAGCATGAGCAAGAGTTTTAAGTGCTCAAGGAAATATGGAACAGAATGAACCACATGAACAAATGTCTGAGGAGAAGCAGAACCCTGCTCTCATGAGCTGCCTATCTTAATAGAAATGGTTCGTTCAGCCTTTCACACGTGATAGGAAGTAATTACCTACATCAGTCACTGGGTTATTTTCCATGTCTGCATACTATTAATTACTTTTCTTATTCAACAAATATTTCTGAGCACTGCAGCATTTGGGATATATTAGTAGACTCCTCTCCTCACTCTTTCTTATTTTATCTGAAAAAATTTATCTTACAAGAAAAATTTACATCACTGCCATAGAGAAAAAGCCATGTCCTTGTCATTAATGGAAAGTAATCATGAAAATAAATACAATTAAAAAGACAAAAATCATCTTATACTCATTAGATAACATCGCCTGAAGGAGGCTCTGAGCTCAAAACCTCAACCTCTTATTAAAAAGTGGAATTGGAAAAAAAAAAAGTGAAATTGAGCAAGTGATAGAGAACCACTGACACCAGACAGATCCTTTCTCTTTAATACAATCAGAAAAGTGAGTAAAGAATTGAAAAAGATATAGCACAGCCCTTCTCACGGTATACACATCCCAGTGGTGCCACCCGGATGAGCTCAGACATATGCTACACTTTAGGGAAAACCAAAATGAAGAATCATAGTCCTGTTTCAATTTTAACTATGAAGCTTGAATATCTCCTTACATTAATTGTAAAGGTGTAATACCCCCATTGCCTGATGAGACCATCACCACAAGAGGCAGGAGAAGAAAATATGATTATGTCCATTCGATAGATAACAGAAAATCTGAACAAAGTTTCCTGATGTCACAAAACTGGCAGGTGGTAGGATCAATATTTGAACTCAGATCTGTCTGGCCCCAAATCCAAGTCCATCCACTGACCTTCTACTTATCATCATGGCCTATGGCCTCTTACTGATCACCATGACATTCATTCACTGGGTAGGCAATTTCATGTTTTGGCAGATAAAATCAATTTGCCACATAGTAGAGAGCTCATCATTCTAGGAATAAAACCCATCTTACCTGAAACAAAAAATAGAGGGAAAAAGCCATTTCTGTCTTATGCTCATCATTTATGCATTCCCCAAACAGTCTGCCTTGTAACGTCTCTGCATCCTTTCAGGTGCCCGGGTTTCCCCGGTTGGTGTTTTAGAGAGACCGAGAGAGGACTCTGGAGGGAAAGGGTTAAACATTTTATTATTCTTGCTGCATTTGTAGTAAATTGTGTAATAGTTTTCATGTCTTAATTACTTAAATTTTATATTGAGCTATAGTGATATTATCTCTCTTTTTGTCTCCACACAATTGTATTTTATAATAGCTTTTATTAGAACCTACATGAATGGAATTTAAAATGAACACATCATTTCTGTTACTTGTGCAGTATAGAAAAGAGAGCACTTCTCTGATATTTGGCATGAAAAGTACTTTCCTTTGTATTTTATGACACATAGCAAGTTATATTAGGTGGGGACATGTTTTGAACAGAATGGTAACTAAGGGAGACTGCAGAACCTCTCTTTTCTGCTTTTAGTGACTTTCTTAGTGAAGAAAGGTATGGGGTATTCAGTGTATCAAGAAAAACTCCCCCACAAAGGAGTTATCTAATTATAGTAAAATGCAAATGATATATATACTTTTTTAATCTGAGCTTTTCTTTTAGGAAAATTGGACGTGGTCTGTGTATTAGACAATTGTCAGAAAATTAGATGTAAAATTACAATATCGCGTTTCATCTATTAATGTAGCAGTAACATTTATTTTTTTTCATCCAATAGTTAATAGTATGTGTTGCAAATTGCACAAATTGTGTCCCACTCTTTTCCTTTTAAAAAGTTGTGATCTTTCCAACATGGAATCGTCAAAATGAACCAATAACTTATGTTCAAAGAAATGTAGCAAGGGCTTCAGTACAGATCTGGAAATCGTTTTTATTTATTGTGCAGTTTATTTTTTTTTAATCTCCCATTTTTAAAAAAACAAGTGTAAGGGAATCCGTAAATCAAAAAGTCTTTTTCATCTAGAAGCTCAAATACAAAGGGGAATAAAACTCAAGAAAGGATTCAGTAGGTACTTGAGAGTGATAGCAATGGAAATAAATGTGAAGAAATATTATAGATGCATATTTAATATTGTTGTGCTTATTGCTTCATTTGTAAAAGTCAACCGGCTAGAAACTGGGAAAGAATAAACTCCTTGCGGGATAGATATAAGTTAGACACAGCGTAATGTATCTCTTAACTCTTTCCATTCCCAAGACAATTAATTTATAAAATCATTGTTTCATTTTAATGAACATGGTTTTCCTGGCTGGAAGGAAAAAATGTGAAAGCAATAGGCATCTTTTTGGTCAATGTCTGTTTCTGAGTACAGCTCACTGTACTCCCCAAAATGCATCTTCTTCTAGGCCCAGCTCAAAGTTACCCCCTCTGTGAAGCCTCTTGGGTTTCCTGGAAATATTTGCTCTCTCTCTGTTTTGGCTCCCAGTATGCTTGGAATCTCAAGCCAGCATGGCTCTGGATCCTTTATCATTAGAGACATGCCCCACCCCCACTCCTCCACCACGTGGAGGGTCACTGTGGGAAGGAACTTCATCTTACCCGGTTTATATTCACAACATCTAGTCCATTTCCTCCCTCATGCTGGAGGCTTAAAAGGTATGCTGGCAGCATGGAATAGAACAGGGCCAAGGCACGTCCCCTACTTGGCTTTTAAGGGGGTGGGTCTTCCAACCCCACCCCAAAAGTGAAAATAGTCTCTGCCCTTAAGAAAACACAAATTCTCTGCCTAAATGTCTCTGCCCTTAAGAAATTTGAAATACCTTTGATTAAATAAGACGTGAAACAATGAGAGAGACATGTAAGATGGTAAAGTGCAAATTTCAGGTGATAGACTATGTTTTTTATAATCATCAGTGGAGAAACTCCAGGGATTGGACCCAGGGTTGGGGAAGGGATTCCAAGATAAGAATAAAAATCCTGTATATTCCTCCATAAGGCCTGGCCCAAGGCAGAGTTCTGAAAAAAGCTGTGCTTTCTTATATAAGCGTCACCATGTTTCTTGTAAGACTATATTTCACATGGAAGAAAGGAGGGGGGGAAGGATGGAAGGAAAGGAGGGAGAGAGAAGAAAGGGAGAAAAAAGAGAAAAAAGAAATACAAAGGAAAAAAGAGATAGAGAGAGGCAGAGAAAGAAAGGAAAAAGAAATATGAAAACATCAGAACCCTGCCTCCAAGCCTCTTTCCATGATTTTTTAATTACCAACTCAATTCCATTTCCAGAAGCTGGTTCCTATTAATTTACAATTTGATATCTTTGCCTTTTCAACTCTCTTTCAACCAACTCTCTTTCCCAAATCAGTCACCCCCCAGGATGGCTAGAGCAGGTCTTCCTTGGTCTGTTCTGCCCAGTACCATACTTTTTTCCTGCTCTCCTGAAACAGGCGTTTGTGGAACGTTCGCCCCTCTGAGGTTTGGTTCCTTTTGCTCATGCCTCATCCCTACTTTCCCCCCCTCCCCACAGTCCACTCTCATTTCTCTCTTCTCTTTATTAACATGGCCACACTGTCACTAAACATAAAGGGCTTCTTGAGGAACCAATCTCACTGCATTTGTTCAGGTGTTATGTGGATGTTCCGAATGGAGATTAAGAGGCACAAAAATAGATTTTGTTGATTTGTGAGACCTCGCTGTTTTTAATTCCCCATCAGCATGGGCAGGCATGATGCAGCCAAGAAATGGATCATCTGCTTCTCCCACGTTTCATTTGTGAACTTTAGCACCAGATGTAAATCATTCATAAAATCCCAAAGTGTTGGAAGGTATTCTTCCCACATTTCCACAAACATACACTCCACATACTGTACTTAGCACTTCCTATCGTTTGTTATGAATGGTAGGAGCAGGATTTCAATGACTACCAGAAATAAATTTTCAGCAGCAGGAGGAAAAAAAAAGAAAGAAACCTAGTTCTGGTAGTTCTGGGGACCCTGACATCTTGCTTATCAGAGTTCTCCTGGAGACATAAAGGTGTCACATAGATTATCAGAGTCCTACATCTCCCTTGGAGAAGGGTTTTGAGGGAGATGAGATCTATAGTTTGGTGTTGCTCTTTTTGAGTCTTTGGGGGATATCAGGTCTATGTTCATGAAGAGTTCTTCACAGACTCCTGGAAAGGGCACTTGCTGCTGGTCCAGTGTGCCTTGGCCATCCCCTTCATGTCGCCAGGACCCCATGGACATGTCGAATTACATTCATTGAGCATCTGAAGAAGACACAATTCCTCCAAGATGTTTTTAGTCTTGTGGTTCTGGGGACAAATATATATGCAACAATCACTTTGTGGACTAGGATGGTGGCCCTCTTTCACTTCACCTGTCCCCGGATTCTGGAGATAGAAAATGGGTTTCCCGTGGAGGACTTGGATGGGTAAGTCAGGTCAGTTGAGGAACTCTGCCATCTTCTGGCCAAGGAAAGAGCAGGTGACTCATGCAAGCTCAGATAATCTGTGAGGTGGAGTCACACGAAAAAGAAAAATGGTCAAAAATTGGTGCAACCCGACAGTGGTGGTTCCTGCTTCCAAGTCCCCTGCAGTCAATCCAGTTCCTGTCCTCTCAAACCCTGGTTGTTCAGCATTCCTTCTGACTTTTGAGCCACACCATGACCTCCCAAATCAACCCTTTTCCATAATTATCATCCAGGGTCCGTTTTACTTGTTTGCTACTGAGGTGCCTTTGTGCATGCCTATTGAAAACACTACATTTATTAAAGAACGTACAGGATTAAAAATGGACCCATTTGGTCTGGAAAAGGGGAAGGCAGCTATTAGAGAAGGCTTCGAGAAGGAAGTGATGTTCAAAAGATTATATTTTGTTGTTTGATGGTGCTGTTCAAACAACTATGTTCTTGCGGATCATCTGCCTGCTGTACCTACCCACTTCTGATAGATGACCCTGAAGTATCCAACTATAATGGTAAACTCATCTATGCATCCTTGTAGCTTTCTATTTTTTTAAAGAACAGAGGTACACAGATGAACTTCATCACTCTTTTGGGAGATACATATCAAAGTTGTGCAGCTAAGGGCTTTGGTTCTAATGGCTCAGAGAGGCGTACACCCTCCAAATTCGGTAGATTAATATATGTGATATATATAATATAAATATATATGTTTGTTGTCCGAGGTATCAAAAAATTATGTATTATTTTCTTAAATCCTCTCAACTCTGCCTAAGATCACACAACTAAAAACTCTCAAATCCTAGTCTTTTGGAGTGTAACAGATACCTTTTAAAATTTTATCTTTGGAAGAAAATCTCCCTTTTCCTTCTAACAAAGAAGTTAGGTTCCTTCTAACAAAGAGATTCTATAATTCCACAAATTTCCCATATAATAGTTATGAGGGGGCTTAAGGGAGGTTCCTGAGTAGCTCATCCTTGATACTCTCTCTTAAGGAGACTAAAATAAAGGAGAAGAATAAGTGGAGAATGTGGATGTAACGTGCAATAGCATCATTTCATTGTTTTACAGGTCAGCTGCAAGGACAGGACATTGACCTAACCAGGGGATCCTGCATAGGTCAAACCTTCAATAGGTCGATTGAAATTTTCATGAGAAATATCAATTTTATCTCTCCCAGAATTTGTCCATTCATTCATTTATGCATCCATTGGCTCATTTATCAATCAACTCATTCGTTCTGTTGTTGTTGTTTTTTTTTTTTTAGATAGGGTCTCATGTAGTCGCCCTGGGGTTAAATGCCATGGCATCACAGCTCACAGCAACCTCAAACTCTTGGGCTCAAGCAGTCAGCCTTGTCTCAGCCTCTTGAATAGCTAGGACCACAGGTGCCTGCCACACAGCTGGGCTTTTTTATTTTTAGTAGAGACAGAGTCTCGTTCTTGTTCAGACTAGTCTTGAATTCCTGAGCTCAGGCGATCCACCTGCACTCTTACCCACTTCGGCCTCCCAGAGTGCTAGGATTACATGTGTGAGCCACCTCACCTGGCCAACTCATTCATTCTTGATTATACTCTTTAAGAATCATTAACTTATTGAAGGGTAATATTACATAAAGATAATAAAATATACATTGTATTTTCTGTCTGAAATCCCAAAGCAGTGGTTATTCTAAGTAGAAAATGGAACTGGATCTGGATTCCAATTCCAACACTGCAGCTGACTCACTATGAGAACCAACTCTTTGTATTTACACAGGAATAATCACCTCTGTTCTCTCTGCATCAAAGCATTGTCAGAAAGCCTGACTGGCAATAAAGAAGTTCAAATTCCCGGTTAATTGCACAATGCAATTGCCTGGGCTCTAGTTTCCTGCTAGTAAGGAGATGTGTGGATGTGTATGCTCATAAAAGTCATTTCCCCTGGCTGCACCCCATTTCCATCCTCCTGTACGAGAGGTAGAAGAGCGGTTAGCTACTCAATCTCAAATATTCTGTCTGGATCAAAGGATTCGTGGTTCCTTGAGACTCATCGCTGTACATTTAAAGACATATAAGTGAAGTCTTTGTCCACCAGAAGCTATGAGCTTGGCTTAGAATCTGTGGGCCTCTGGGACAGGTCTTCACGTCCCAACATCATCAGCTGAGCCGTTAAAGCCTTGTCACACTGCTGCTTCTCTTGCCTGCTGCACCTCTGCGCCATCCAGAACTTCTGATGGAACCAGCAGGCCTGCACGTGCCCCTGTGGCCTTTCAATTTGTTGATCCCACATCAGGCTAAAGAGATGATGGCTCCTGGTTGAAGACTCAGGTTGCCTAGGTAAAGCCTTATGCCCACCCCTAGAGGTACTTGGCTAAAACCTTTGTCCCATGCTCTTCTTCCTGCAAAACAAAAGCCTGGAGATGACTTCCCTAAAATCCTCGTGTCTTGTAGGCCTTTGTCTTATTCTCTAACCTTGGGTTGCTGAGACTGTTCCCATCCAGCCTCTTCCTGCATCTCTCTCCCCTCACTGCCCTCATCCCCATTCACCCCTTCTCTCTCTTCCTAACATCAGTGAGAGCATCTAACACTACAGGATGTTAGATGATAGTGTTACCCTCCATCTGCCATTCGACCAGGAGCTCTGCATGCCTTAGCTCAGCCTTCTTGCCTTTAAAATGATTTCTCTCTCTAATCCTTTTCCTCTTGGTCCGTTCACATCCATCGCTCTCTTTACACACCCACAAGCACACAGGTCGATGAGAAAATAGAAAAGGGTACCACCTAGCCTATCTTGCAAGCCTGACCAAGTCATTCTCCCTTTCTTGACTTAATTCTCTATGTCTTTAAAATAAGGCCACTGTAGCCCCTTAGATCTGAACTCTTCATTTGCTATTCAGTTTTATTTTTTTTCAAATATCAGTATTATAACTTTTATCTCTACAATTATGGCTTATTCCTTAAAATGTGTGATAATTGCTGTCTTTCATGTAGCATCTGCGTTTATCCTGTACTCTTTCATCATTTTTACCTTTGGCTGTTTATCTTCATTCCAGGATTTTCAAGTTTCTCTTCTATGTCGTTGATTTGTATTTCACTATTTTCTACCCTAGAACCTGTGTAGATTTTATTATCCTTCTCTGCATGTGTCTCCTTACATTGTTTCCTAATTGATTCCTAATTTTATCTCTCCCTTCTTTTTTTTTTTTGAGACAGAGTCTCGCTATGTTGCCCTCGGTAGGGTGCCATAGCGTCACAGCTCACAGCAACCTCAAACTCTTGGGCTCAAGTGATTCTCTTGCCTCAGCCTCACGGGAACTACAGGTACCTGCCCCAATGCCCGGCTTTTTTTTTTTTTTTAAATAGTTGTCATTGCTGTTAAGCAGGCCCGGGCCAGGTTCAAACTGGCCGGCACCCTCACCACTGTGCTGCGCCAGCGAGCCAGCTCTCTCCTCTGGCCTGTTTGTCACCATGTCAGCCTGCCTTCTTTTTTCTTAAGGTTTTTAACTCCTTTTCCAGAGACTCTGTCTTCCCTATTCTATTAAGATTTTCAAACAGTTTTTTAAAGTTAGGAAACAAGAAAGTTGCTCTGGATGCCGTGAGGAAGCAAATATGAGTGCCTATCTTCTGCTCAGAGGCAGAGGCTCTGGTAGAGACCTGGCCTGTGTGTGCCTGTGTGTGCACGCCTGTGTGCATGTGTCCGTGTGCCTGCATGTCTCTCCGTGCATGTGCCATGCCTGTGTGTGTTATGTGTATCTGTTTACTGAATTGCATGTGTGTATGTGTGCTGCATGCGGGCACTGTGTGTGTGTGCATGCATACTACATGTGTGTAGTGCATGTATACATGTGTATAATGTGTGTGCTGTGTGTGTGCACTACCCGTGTCTACATGTTCATATGTATATATTTGTGTATAGTGTGTACTGTGTATGTGTATGTACTATGCGTGTCCAAACGTGTATATGTGTGTACCGCACATGCATATGATGATGCGAGTAATGCGTGTGTCCGTGGAGTATCCATGTCTGCATGTGTTGCACATGTATACGTGTGTGTTGTGTGTGTCTGTGTGGATGTACGCGTGTGCAGTCATGTGTGCACACATGTCCGCAGGCGTGTGCTGCAGGAGGGGAGAGAAGGAGCAGCCACGCTGCTGTCCCCAGGAGAGGAAGCCCGGCTCCAGGCGCTGGCTTCCAAGGTGGCTGCCTCGCCCGCCTCTCCGCCTACTCCTGTCGCAGCTACATCCTCATCTTCCGGGGTGACGCCGCTCTCGGCTAACCCGCTCTGCGGGAGGAAGAGTGAGGAAGCTCAGCAGCGGGCGACTTCACAGGGAGCTTGGCAGGCTGCCGCCGGAGCCCCAGCACAGGGAGTTTCGATGTCAAGGCTTGGGAACTAAAAATACAAAGCGAGTCTGCAGTGGGCAGGTGCCGGGGCTGTTGCTCCTGTGGGCTGCGTGCTGTAACCAGCCAGAATCGCAGAGCGGGAGTGTCCCATGCCCCTCACCCCCAGGACATGCTTCCCCATGTCCTAGGCTTCACTGGGCTCTCTTGGGAAGGACTGAGGAACAGGAGGCAGGTTCTCCTTTGGAAGCTTCTGTTCACTGAGCACAGGCACCCGAGGGTCCCCATTGAGAGGGACTTTGGCCTTGGCTAAGAGATCTTAACAAAGGAACGGTTGACAGTGCTGCTGAGGAGCGAGGGTCCACACCTGCTCCCAGGAAGGGCCTATGCCACCCTGCTCCAAGGGTGATTCAGGGGTGTTTTCCCATTTTAGCTGTTGTCGTGTATAATCTAATGTGACTAACGTTTCTCCTTGTCATGAGTCACCCAGCCAAGCACAAGAAGATTTGCCTTCGGAAAAGAGTGCTTTAAAAGAAGGGTGTCTACTTGGCAGGGGTGGGGCAGACCTAGTCCGAATGCTTCAGAAGCATTTTGACTACTTGAACACACCCCTTCTCCCCCGCCAATGTCAAAGTCCCCCTGAGTTGTTTCAGGAAATACTCTCGGTTCCTGTGACCTGGCCCCCACTAGCAGGGCTTTGGGGCATGGAAGGAAGGGAAGAGTAGAACCTGTTTATGAGGGAGCCTGATCTTACATGTTGATCCTCTTTTCATTGTTGTTGTTTATAATTTACAAAGACATTGACGCAAGTGATAGCCCAGCTTTAGCAAACCCAAAATACTTGAGTGGGAAATGCATTTATTTTTTTTCTTTTTGTAGTTTTCAGAATGCTTAAGATTGAGGCCTTGGAAATCAACCAGTTCAAACGTTTGCTTTCTGGGTGATGAACTCCTGCTTCTCAAGGTGTCTTACCTCTGAGCTTCACTGCGGCCCTTGTCAATGCACTGATCTAGTCCTAGTGTTCTTAAGGAAGGCAGAAGAATGGATGTGAGTAGGTTAGTTTGTGTGGCAAAAGCAGCTCTGCAGATGTGCCTAAGGACTTTGAAATGGGATGATCCTGGGTTATCTGAGTGGGTCCAATGTAACTGCAATAGTGCTGAAAAGAGGGAACAGGAGAGAATGAAGAAGTAATGAAATTGACAAAGGTCGGAGTGACATGGGGCCATGAGTCAGGGAATGCGAGAAGCTGCTTAAAGCTAGAAAAGGCCAGGAAATAGATTCTTTCCCAGAGCCTCCAGAAAGAAACACAGCTTTACCAACCCATTTTGGATTTTTCAACTCCAGAACAGTCCGATAATAAATTCATGTTTTAAGCCACTAAGTTTGTGGCGATTTGTTATAGCAAAAAGAAGAAACTAATACAGTCTAATTCTCATTCCAATTTCTCCCATGAGAATGACAGAAAAGTTGAAAGCAAGAGCTACAACCCATTCATCTCTGTGCCTGTGACCTCACATGCATGGCACACACAAAATGCTCAGTTCACCTGTGCAAGACCACACTGAGCCCTTGGGGGGGGGACGGATGTCCTTGAACCCACATACTGCCTCCCTCATCACCCCTTGATATTGGCAAAATAAATAAAATATCCCTGAAGTCCTTGCCTTTCACTCCTGTGAACCTCTGTTCCTACCCAGTAATATGGAGACAAATGCCCATATCAAAGAAGGGGGTGAGTACATTCATTTATTAGTTCAATCAGGAACTTTCATCGGGGATCGAAGTGGCTTCAGACACCTTCTAGGTACTGGGGAATATAGCAGAGAACAAACTGAGTTGGTTCTCTGAGAAGGCAGGGAGAGAGACACCTCATACTGGTACAGAATATAAAGTAAGAGCAGGGCAAGGTGATGAGGAACGTCTTGAAGGTAAATAAGACAATGTGAGAGAAGTCAGCACTGTGCCCAGCACGCAGGAGGTGAGGGGCTTTCTGAATGGACACACGGGTGCTGAACAGATTCCCTCATGCTGAGACATCTGTGGCGACTGGTACCAGACCAGGTGGGCCGAGGTGGGGGGGGACATCCAGCAGGTCCTTTGTCCTGAGAAGCAGGATCGGAGGCAGTATCTCTGGTCTGATGAAGACACTGCCTCAGTGACACTTCACATATGGCTAACCCCAGCGACAATACAGACAGTATCGGTAATAATAATGCCTTCCTCTTCTCCAGAATCTTTTCCCTGGCTCAGCCTTTCACCCTTCTGTCTTTCCCTAGGAGTGATTTTTGATCTGAAAACCAAACAGAATCCATTTTCCTCCATTATTGAGGGAGAACCACAAACTCATGTGTCTATACAACCAGACCCAGAAGCAGGTTAAGTGTAGAAAGTCTCAGAGAGCTGAGAAGGATGGCAAACTTGTTGTTTTCCCAACAGAAGCCAGTAAGTTCCTCCCCCCACAAGTGTCCAGATTGTTAAATGTTAGCAATTTAAAACATCAGCCACAACAGCGGCTTGCCCCATCAGGGTAATGTCCAGGGGCCATCCCTGTCCTTGCTTTAGGGCACCCAACATCTGATAGATCAGGGTGATGATGATAATCATGATAGTAATATTAACAGTGGTGATATAGAGCACTTAGTGCCTGCCAGCTGTGTCTTAAGCACTTTACAAGACATAGGTGACCCTCAAATACTTATAGTTATCCCCACTTTTGAGATGAGGTGACAGATTCAGAGGAGCAAGTTAGCCTCCGTAAAGCCTCATGACCAGTAGTGAGTGGTCTGGATTTAAATCCTGGTGGTTGGCTCCCCGCATGCCCTGTGTCTAATCTGGGCACCTGCTAGTGTCCCAAAGGCTGCACGAGGCAAGCCAGAGAGAGCCAGTTAGACTCGATGAGTTGCTCAGGGCAGCCCTGGATGCTGGACCAAAGCCAAAGAAGGGGTGAGTTCTCCAGGGGCTGAGAGTGCCTGGGCCCTGATCATTGTGACCCCCCGTTTCTCTCCAAGGCCTGCCAAGGACGGATCATGCCCCTATTGACTTTGCTTAATGCCTCCCCCATTAGTTTTATTCAGAGCTCTTTATGTGTTTGAAAATATTCCTCTTCATTATTCATATTGTGCCACAAGAATGATATATTTGAAGAAATCATCGTGAATAAAGTGGCCAATTTAGCAGTGAGATTTACTAGGAAAATACTCAGTAAAAAATAGTCAGTCACCACATTTTCTGGGAGAGAAAAAAAAAATGCTGTTTGGTTCTTAATAGTGACAGAACAATGCTCGTAGCTGCGGGATCCTGTTCAATAGTGTTTCCTATAGCAATTCTCAGACAAAGAAAGAAAATTTTATTTTTAATAATGGTAAAAGAAGAAGTAAAGTAGCCTCGATTCTAATCAAACCTAGTTACAGAAAAAAAAGATCATCCTCTTTCTCCTACCATTCTAAAATAGTTTGGGGGAGGATAAGCATGTGTGTACATTAAAAATAGAATTGCTAATAATCTTGCAAGTAAATGTTCTGGGTTTCAGAGGCCAGATGGCAGGGCGGTAGGAGTTAGAGTCAGAAGCCCTTCTCAACTCAATTTTCTTAGCTCTGCAATCCAGAAGAAATGTGGTTAGTTAGCATGTCCAAACCTCCACTTCCTTATCCTTAAAATAGAGTTATTACTGTGCTTAGCAGAGATGATCAACTGTCCTTCAAAATTCATGCTCTATCTTCTACTGAGTGGCATTGCCACTGAGAAGCTCCTGGTAAACTAGCTGACCAGTAACAAAGCAAAATAAAACAAAAGCTTCGATTTGTAACATTTGCCAAATACGGCAGAACCGCCACAGTTGAGCACCTCCCTACACCGACCACCTCCTTAAGTTGACTTAATTTCCCTTTGTATGTAACAAGACAGCAGGCCTAGTTCCTTATGTTGAACACCTGCATATGTTGGCCAATTTGTTATAGTCCTTTGGGTGGTCAATTTACAGAGGTTCTACTGTACTATAGTGTAAATATTCCCACCACGGCTGATTTTCAGTATCAATGTGATGGGACTGGATGTGGTGTTGGATGGAGATGTACAGTCAGCTCTTAATCCCAATGAGTCGATGCCAGCGTGGCACAAAAGGGGCTGCCCAGCACCCCTCTTCTCTACCTTCAACTGTGTATTCAACGGTCAATTTCAGGGCAAGCTTTTAAGACACGGGGCTGCCTCCTCTGTGCCTTCTCTTACACTGCCAATGGAGCCACAGGATAGAAGAAGCCTCCGTCCCTGAATCACTGTGTAGAGGAAACTGCCCTTCGACAGAAGTATCCAGGAATATCCTTGAACTGAACGAGATTTAGAAATATATTGGGGGGGTATTTTCTAGCATCACTCTAACTAATGACCCAGCACACGGAGAGGCTAATAATAGTGCTCACTGCATAGGATTCTTTGTAAAGCATTTAGCTCAGTCCCAAGCAAATAGAGATACTCAGTACTCTTCCTACCATCAGAAGTGCTCCAGAAATAGAATAATTAGATTCATATGTATTATACAGAGAGAAACCTTCTTCTTTCCTCAGATATAAATAGGCTCTTGATAGCACATATCTGTTTATTAATTAAGCATCTTATTGAACATCTACTATTTGCAAAGATAAGCTTCATCTTTTCCTTCCATAGGGCAGTTAAACTTCACTGGGGAGGTAAGCTGTGTGCACCTACGGCCAGCTAGCTGTGAGATAGGCTGGGCTGAGTGCCCCAGGGCGATTTAGCACAGACACTTAATAGCTTTTCAGGCACAGAGAAAGAATAAGGCCTTTCATGGGTACCAACCCTAAGGACAGATTTTATTATTATCCCCATTTTGCAGATAAATAAATTGAGTCTTAGTAATGTCAGTGGTGGGATTTGCACCCAGGCAGTCTGACTCTAGATTCCACTCTCCAGCAGTGCAGGGTACAGAAGTTCAAGGGAGGCACAGGGTTACCGAGAGACAGGCAGCCTTTGAGAAGGACCCTGAAGGAGAGGATGGTTTGATCATGTAGAGCCAAGGACAGGGATGATCCAGGCCACAGGAATGTGGAAAGAAAGTGGGTTTCTGAATATGGAGGGCCATGCATGCCTGATTAAAGAGTTTGGGCTTGACTCCAAAAATCAAAGAGCTTGAAAATAAATTCAAAACCCAGACAGGACTTGGATTATTCGGCTTCTTCCCTGCAAACGACTACCCAGCTTTAACTCCAAGTCGGAGCTATCTCACTGATTAGCTCAGATTCCGTACACTAGCAGTTTCTCTCCAGGACTCAGATTTATTTAAGTTCGCCATTAAAATGCAAGCTGGAATCTGCTCTAACATCTCCATAGCAATGAATGTCCTCAAAACCAGGGCCAATTTTAATGATTAAATTATCTTTATTTTATTTTCAGTTCTTATATCTCGACATTTCCCCACACTTTATTATACGTTCACTAATTCGATTGTACTTTGCCAAACACCAGTGAAGAAGGATGTTCTCCAAAGAGATCTATTCCAGCTGTGAAATGTACACAGTCAGGACATCTCTTTAAATACCGTCATTTTAACGGTGGTAACTGGGTTTCTTACTGCAGTAGCTTTGAGTCATCGTTTATAATCCTGGATTATAAAGAAAAGGACCCAAGAAAGTTCTGTGATGATGATGTTATTGCAGGAAGTGGTAGAAAGCATCATTTCAAACAAATGTGTTTTTGTTTTTGATTTTTAAGATTTTGTAAGACATTTAAGGAGAGTTCATGCTATTCTGATTGCACTCATGAATAGGGGACCACCTTAGGGGTTGCAGATCATTGAGTAACATAATACAGTAGGTTATAAAAAATAACAGCCATAGATAAGCCTGTTCCAGGTATCGGTTAGCAGTGGCTCTTCTGTCACTCAGAAAGTTTTGGCCCAGTCTCAACCTAGGCGAGGCTAGAAGCCTGGCTGTATCAGTAGAATAACACTGAAAGGTCAGATGGGAAAAGTTCGGAAACACTTGGAGGTTTATTTGTTTGTTTGTTTGTTTTTTAATTGGATGCATTCACCTGTTCAAAACTTTCAAGTCTAGCTTGACTAGAAACGGGCCAATTCCTGTTCACACCTTTGGGTAGCTGTGTAGATGTCACCTTCTCCAGGAAGGCCTCCGTGCATCCTTGCACAGGATCAAGCCCATCTGCACTGCTTCCCCAGTGCTTATGCCCAGGGCACCCTGGCTGGCACTAGTCCAGAGTGCATACCTTTCTCCGTAGGTTGTGGCCATCTATGAAGCTATCAGTCTTTCTCTCTTCACTTGTACATGAGGGCATCATTGGGGGTGAGCATGGCACCAGCTCAGTAAACACTGGGCCAGGGCACCTAATTCTGAGGGTCCCAGTCCAGTCCAGTTCTGTCTGGGGAAAGGCCGGGTAAGGGAGAGTTGTTAACCACCCCCCCAACATCTCTTGCTGTTTGAAACCCCCCCATCACTTCTGTGTCCTCCTCCTCGTCCTTGTCAGACTCCTGCTTTGCTCGCTAACAGGGGTCCACCTCCCTTGGAGGCCTCTGCATTTCCTAGGCTGAGGGACAATTCCTTTGTCACCAGCGATCAAGTTGGATCGGGGAGGAGCCACCCACCACCACCTTCCCCTAAGGTGGAGCAGGAGGACTCAGGAGGAGGGAGAATGTCCATCCGGAGGCAAATACAGTGATTTCCTCTTCAAAAAGGCTCTCTCCTGGCCCTGAGGGTAGGGATAGGGGCTGTGTTTTGTTATTGGAAGGAAAGAGAAAAGGGCAAAGACTTTGTCCTAAAATAAACAAAAGTTCCTAGTAAAGAAAATAATACTTCACATAATCGAACCATCTCATTCATTTCTTCATTCCATAACTATTTGCTCAAACTTCACTAAGTTGCCTTTGGAAAAGACAAGAGAATCTAGCATAAATGTAATAGAGACTTCCATTCTAAAGAGTCGAGGCAAAGAGAACAGATTAAAAACAGAGTTTACACTTACCCTGAGCTTGTTCTACGCCAGTTAATGTCCTCAACACTTGACTGTATTTACTTTGCCATCTTCCTAGGAGGAGAATAATTTTGTTATCCTCTTTTGCAGGTGCAGAGATAAAGGCACAGACATTAAGCACCTCGCCCAAAGTCCTCTGACTACTAAGAGGTAACGCTGCATTTCAAGGCTGGGAAGACTGAACTCTTAACTACTTCTTCATGTAAAAACTGTCACCCATCACAAGACAATGGGCTAATTGCTCCAGTAAATAAGTCTAAACATTGATTCTACAGCTGCACTAAAAATAATAATAATAAAGAGTAGATCACAATATGTAGATGTGGGGAGATGAAGAATGGTTTCTCGGAAAGTGAATTCGTCTCACATGGTTTTCAAAGACGAGTAAAGTTGGCCTGGACAAGGAGTGGGGTGCAAGGTCTGCCAGTCAGGAAGAACAGGTTAATAGGAGTAATGTGCGGGGGATATAGAGGAACAAAAGGAAGGACGGGGAAATGCATAACAGCTAATTTGTGCTCAGACCAAGAAGGGCAAGGGCCTTCTATAAAATGTTAAGAAACCAATTATTCTACCAAACAATAAGAATATGATGGCAATCAGTGTGAATTCCTTCCCTTGGCCATCCAGTCTCATGTGTTCTCATAAACATTAAAAAAAAGATCCCTGGGAAGGTGTGGGGATTTGGCAGGTCCATTCAGCAAATCTTCAGTGTGGGCCTGTGAAGAGACAGAGGGAGGGGCCCTGCCCTAGGAAGCCCACAGCCTGGCTGGGAAGAAGGACATGGGCCCCCATAACTAGTGGGAAAAAGAGATGAGGGCATAATAGCCTCAGATATAAAGGCTCAGTCTCCCCATATTGATGATCAGGAAACCCCAGAAACTCAGATGATCTGTAACCTAGATCACAGATCCTGAAATAGCACAGAGTGTTATTCCTTCACTAGGTTATTTTTAAAATGCACTCATCAGATGTATTTATACCCTGCATCTTTTAATTAAAAAAGGATTTGAGGCAATTGAAACAGCCAACACGGAGTTAGATGACTAAAATAGGACTAAAAAATAATAAAATGTGATTTTAACAAATAGGGGTCAGCATACACAGTTGCTATAACTGAGTTTAGAACTAGGCTCTGAGCTTCCTAGTGGCCAAAGCAAAGAGGGAAACTCAATGTTACATAACTTAGATTGTCCAAAAGCAACACATCATGCCCACTCCTTAGGCAAACAAACTTTTTCCTAGCTCTAAACTTTGAATGAAATATCTCAAGTTCAGTGTTTCGCAGGAAACACAGAAATATCATCATATGGCTTCTAGGAACCTTAAATAAAAGTTAAGAAACACGACATTTAAAGCAATGTGCTGGAGGAAGGGGTGTGGTCCCTTCCTCACATATGGGAATTTCCTGCGATCCCAGCGTTTATCGTCTATTCATTCATTCATTTTTCATCCTTCCACTAACAATTATTAATCACTATTAATTGCAAGATTGTTTTCTAGGCCCTGGAAAGTGGGAGAAGCTGTCACAGAGGAATAAGAAACTCTGGAGAGGCTTGAGAAATGAGTAGCCAATGCCAGGCAGAAGAAGTAAGGACACTATTTTACCAAAGTATGCGAGGGCTTGGCATACTCAGGATTGGGGTTTGGGTCAAAGTGAACCCATCCTAACATTCAACAGCAGCAGCATTTGGCTTTCCTATGTGAGATTTATGCAGGCCAGGTCTGGAAAGCTGGACCACAGTCCTGGCTCTGACCAAAGCCCCTGATGGGCTCTTGCACGAACCTTTTAATTTCTCTGTGTGGACTCTCCTGCATCTAGACAAAACCAGGGCTTGTCCTTGAGACACTCATCTCTATCTTAGCCAGAAAAAATAATCTGATCCTGTGTAAGGAGATATAGTTTCTCAAGTAAAAAGGCAGGATGTTTTGTGTCCGTGATAAATAAATAAATCTTCAGTAACAAGGACAAAGGTGTTGATCACAGAGGCCGTGGGGGTGGGGGGGTGTCACTCAAGCCCTGACCTTCTCCTCAAATCTCATAAGTCATCTTTGTGGGGCTTATTTTCTGTCTTATTAGATGTAAACACCCAAAGACAAAATCCTTTGAGAGAAATAGTTTGGGAACCCAAATATAAATTTCACATGATGGCAGGGTGGCTTAATACTGAATCTAAACCATATATAATTACATTGTTCAATGCTGGGGTTATTTTCCCTGCTGCTATTATAGCCATTTATCTTCCTAACAAGATAATTTGATCAGCTACCAATTAGTATTTTTTCGGTTATATATTTAGGGACTAAGTGACCTGAAGTGCAATCGGATGAGCACAACCAGTTCCTTTGCTCCTGACTGAATAAGGACTCTACCAGCCCATCCAAGTTCACTTTGGTTTTATGTAGTCCTGAAGGCATCAGTACATTTCTGGACAAGGGAGCCATCCGTTTCAGCAAAATGGGGATGAAGACATTCACAGTCCCACGGTGTCATTGTGAGGATGAGAAGGGACAACATGTGTGAAGCTCCTTCCCACAGTGGGCACTCGATAAATAACACTCTCTACTTATACCACTGCTAAGATTGTTATTCAGCGTCTCAGATGTCTCAGTTCTCTGCTTCAACTTCTTTGTGTTTTAATTAAAAAAGAAATGAGGACTAGAGACCTTCACAGGTCCTGAGGGACTGAATGCATGTGAAAACAAAAGCCTTTCATGCCATTGCCCAGGGCTCTTCCCTGTCTGCTCGCAGCTTCCATTCAGGACTCAGGCTCACCTTTGCAGACCTACTGGGCGTCCCGCTATCAGCAGCCAGCTCCATGTGGCATCCAGGCTCATGTTCCTGAGGCCTTAGTGTTTAGAAGAGGTAACAGAGATAACAAATGGGAAACCGTGATCTTGAAGATTAAAGTCATTCATCTTGGTCTTCCATGGACCCCACTGCATGTAGCCTCTGCCACCGCCTGCTCCCAGAATATCCTATATATTGTTTGTATCTCCTGTACCAGGCCTCTGCAGAGGAGATCAGGAGGTCACAGTCCCTGGCAGAGCAGGGCACTGGGGTGGTAAGTGGGAGTGGCCCAAGAATAGCTCATTCAGGGGTCAGGCAGTCACATAGAACATCTAGAAAATGGGCCAGTAATCTGCAAGCCCAAAATTAAACGTGCAAGATAGATATTCAGAAACAAGGAGCCCAGGGCCGACAAAGTGGGAACAGCACAGGCAGCAGGACCTACAATATGTAACAGCAAGTGCAAGACCCATGGTGCTGGCTGGGCACCGTCGCTGGCCTCCAAGGACTAGGGAAAAAGATAAGTTAGAAAGATACAAAGAAAATCTGGGACAGTCTAGTGGGCAATGGGTTTGACAATGGAGACAGATAGAGAGTTATCAGAACCAAGAGCAACAGCTCCATCCACATGGGGTGTATTGGGAGGCGAGACCCAGGGCCTGGGTTTGGGCTGCTCAGACTGTTTCTGCACTGGGTGAGGGTCAGTGTCTTGGGCTGCCAGGGAGAGTAAGGTGCAGGGGCCTGGAGTGGGCAGAGCCTTCCCAAATGATGCTGGGCATTAGGAGGTTCTCAGCTGGCTTGAATGAACTACTGCTTAACAGACCAATCAAGACATGTTTCTGAATGAGTTGTTATTAAAATCAGTAGAAACTTACTCCTTCTGATTTTTGCAACAAAAGAAGAGACGGGCTGTTGCTGGAAGACAGTCAAGAGCAGGCAGATTTGATGAGGAGTTAAGAACTCCGCTCAGCTCAGGACACAGGAGCAAAGACAGGGCACTGGCACCCACACAAGGCCCTGACAGCTACCACGGCCACAAAGCTGACCTCTGAGGGCTCGGGGCTGATGTTCTGAACCAAAGTTTTGAGTCTGCTCCCTGCCTGTACCACTAGGCTGGTGTGAGAAGGATCTGAGTCCCTTGGTGTGGGAGGGCAGTCAGCATCCAGGAAGGTTCTCCTGTCAAGCTAGAATTTTCCCCAAATGAAGAGAAGGGCAAAATGATGCCGAGTGGCCAGAAAATGAAAAATACTGCTCTGTTCTGCCACTCTGACATTGCCATGGCCATTGCAACTCTGTGCACTTGGCATCCACCCTAAATAAAGAAATTCCCTTAGGAAAGAAATCTTGGGCACCATTGAGAATGTTCAACATCATCACCCTCAAATTAACCCTTCAATCTTTCCAAGTTGAACTTGACTGACCCACAAAGCCTATAAAAGGCAGCTGGTGCTACATGTACCCAATTATGTGGCTTTGGCCTCATGTGTGGAAGACCAATGTAGCTTTTCCCTGTTTTTGCACATAAATCTCTTCCCTTTACTCAGTAATTGTTAAGTATGCACATATTCCTTGTATGAAAATAATTCTATATGTACAATTTGGGATCTGGAATGTTTCACAGAATATTATATAAAAAATGTTTTACTGAGGCACTGAAAACTTTCTTTAACTTTCATTCATTGACTTACTCCATTGGCTTGTTCACTCACTAAAGTTTTCAGTCCCTTAGTTTTCAGTCCCATACTCTGTTAGCTTGTTCACTCCCTTAGCTTTCAGTCACCTGGCAAATAACGTACCTGGAGCACCTGCTCTGGACCAGCCTCTGCCAGGGTCTGAGACACAGTGATGGACATACACAGTGATGTATCTCCTGCCCTCGGGGAGCTGCAAGTCTAGAGATGCAGATGTTCCAATTGTGAAATTATAAAGAAGCTGCAAAGGCTCTGATGGGAAGGTTCTACGGTGCCCTGAAAGCACACAGGAGGGCTTCCAAGCCCTGGGTTGGTTAGAGGGAGATGGAGAGAAATGTCAGGAAGAGAAGAGCCTTTCGGAGGAAAGGGCATCTCAGCTGGGACCTGAAAAACAGTGAGAGCATGACAGGTGAGTCATTCCTAATGACAACAACATAATCTTCTGGAAAGGGTATGTCAGCAGAAGGATGACGTGATCAGGATGGCCTGTAATAAAGATGATTCCACTGCTGGTGGCGCCTGATGCAGGTAAGGGAGTCATTCTGGTGGCTTGTATACAAAATGGGGATTAGTCGGCCCGAGTGAGACTCAATGAAAGCACATTTGATTACAGCTAGCAAGTCTCCAGGATTGCCACATGGGAGGGGCCAGGGTGCCGTTCACTTGGAGGAGAATCTAGGTGACTCGTTTTAAAGCTGAAGCACCGTACTAAGCTCACAGTGTGCTGTTACATGATTTTCTGGGGTGACTTCTGGGCTAGAGTGCCGATAGAGTCGGAGAAAGCAATAAAAACCCCTAAGCTATGTCTTCAAATTAAAATAAATTCTGCCATCACCACCCAAACAATAAATTAATATAAGGGATGACTTAGGTCTTTTGCACCAGGACAGAAAGTAGGCAGGACACCAAGCAGAGGAGCAGAACTTGCACTTCTGATAGAGTTATCAGATAAACTACAGGAGGCCCAGGTAAATTTGAAAATCAGATACACATAAATAATTGTTTAAGTATGAGCATGTATGTCTCAAGTGTCACATTACTTGTTGTGTGTCTGAAACTCAAATTTAGCCGAGTGTCCTATATTTTTATTCACTAAATGTGGCCACCCTCCCTTCTGAGCTATCTCTAGATGGAATATTTCTGCCTCCAGAGTGCCTCTCCACAACTAGAAGGCATGCCTTTCTGTCCACAAATCATCCCTCCACCTCCAGCTCAGCCACAGCCAACTGTGGACGTTTTCTGGCAAAGGTGTCCTGGAGGAGACCTGGTCTGGGTTCTTCACAGCCCTGGAGACCTAGGTGAAGGGAGCCTCCCATTGCTTTTGAGACCGCTTGGTTGACAGAGGCAAGAAAAAAGAAAAGGGAAAAATTTTCAAAAGGAGTTTTGGAAGAGAGAAATTATCAGTAAGGGAGGGTTTTCCATGGCCTTCCAGAATGACCCAGAAACTGACTCAGCACATTCTGCAGCCCTGCCATGGCTACCACCAACTGGAGGTGAGCCCAAGGAAAAATGTGAGGCACGGGGAATACCACTCACCCATAGGGCCCCCAACTGTTAGCTTGATGTGACTTTTCCTCCCCTCCCCAATTCATTGATGCTTGAGCTGGTCCCAGGCAAGGAAGAGCTGGATTCAGATAACCTGGAGTCCAAGTCCATACTCCCTCAAGGAGCACAGGCAGTCAAGCTAATTGTCTTTCCCATGCAGGCAAAAAGGCTCGAAGGAGCTAAGGCAGGCGAGCTGTGAAGGACAGTGGCGTGTGCCTTGTTCCTCTTAGCAGGGCCATGCCTAGCAGGTGTCCGACTCATAGCAGATGCTCAATAAATCTTCAGTGCATCTGAACTTGAAATGAGGAAACACTGGGCTCCGTTGTCTGTGCTGCTCTGATTATAGGAGGAAATAAATGGGCTTTTCTGAAACAGCAGACACCATTCAGTACTAAATTCACTTTAAAGCATGGGGGGGGAAAGGCCCTCTGAATCCATATCGCCACTGAGGAAAGAGATAAGGCTTACCCCAGAATGAATTCAAGCTTATATTTATGTAGAGAAGTAATCAGACCATCAAAGCAGAACAAGAAAGGGAAAGGGTGTTAAGACAAATGAATTTAAAAGCACACAATACTGATCCCTGATTTGCTTTCCCAGGCAATGAAATATTTCAGAAGATTAAAAATGGTTATGTAACACCCAGAATCCACATTGTCAAAAAGATTTGTAACTCAATGTTTTCCTATCCAGGTGCCAAATGAAAGAGTTTCATCTAGGTTTTGATCCTGGCAATTTTTTAAAATGATATAAAATATATTGAAATATTTAAATTACTTGTCAAATGTAAACTTGCCCATGTCCTGACACTTTTAAAATATATCATGGCTTCAAACATTACTTCTGATAGGATGTTTTAAGTTGTTTTATAATGCATTAATAGTGAAGATCAGAATCCGAAAGACTTCTGTATTTGTAATATTCACTTTTTTTTCCCTCATCCCCTATAATTTCCAGAATGTAATTCTGCCCCCAGCTGGTTAAAACATCTCTGACATCAGAGAGAAACGGGAAACTTCTCATGTCTCCCTTCATCGGGGAAGTTCACCAAGCAAGGACAAGGACATTGGTTTGCAGAGCAAACAACTAACTGCCTTCAGGAATGCGATTCCCCCAACTCCAGAGGGCTTTGTTCATTTGCAAGAGGCAAGTATGTGGTATTTCTCTTCCTAGAAGCAAAGAAATCTGAAAAGAGAGAAATGCAGTTCAGAAAGGCCTGGGTTTTCCATTCCTCCTCAGGGGCTTTACCATTAATGAGCTATCGATTACCCGGCTATGAAAATTGTGCCATCACTAGAACTCAGTGCAGGACAGAAAGTTAATAAAGATGACTATCACCATCACAGCCTGCATCCGAAGGCACATCGAGGCACTCAGATTTGTTTTCTTAATGTGCATGTTTTGCCTTTTCCATTAAGTTTCCTAAAATCTATTCTGGTTGGTCACGTTGCTGCAAGAGCTGCAGAACCAGTGTCTCTAGTACTGCACAGAGCTCCTGGCCCGGCGGGCACGTCCCCACTCCCCCAAAGCCACGTAGGGAACAGAGGCTTGCGAGTTCATGAATGCTGTGCCTTTGTCTGTTCTGGACCATCTTCTACCTTCATGGTAGAGGGGCAGAATTTTAGAACTTTCTATTCTGACAAGAGTCTATAAGAGAACTCAGGAAATAACACTGAAGTTCAAGTTGCCGATACCCCAGCTCAAAGGGAGAGATTAGAGACCTAGAAGTGTTTCACGTGATTTTGGTCAGAATGGCTGCTTTAAGATTTTAATAACAGGTTTTGGTATTAGGGTGATGTTTGCTTCATAGAACATATTGGGGAGGATTCCTTCCTCCTCAATTTTTTGGAATAATTTCTTTAGTATAGGAACAAGCTCTTCTTTCAAAGTTTGATAAAATTCTGGTGTGAGGCCATTTGGACCAGGGCATTTTTTTGTTGGGAGATTTTTTTATTATTTCTTTGATCTCAGTGCTAGAAATTGGTCTGTTTAGAACATCTATTTCATCTGGGCTAGGTCTAGGGAGAGGGTGTGATTCCAAATATTGATCCATTTCCTTGACATTGTCAAATTTCTGGGCATAAAGTTTCTGGTAGTATTCAAAGATAATCTCTTGTATTTCTGTAGCATCAGTCGTTATTTCCCCCTTATAATTTCTGATTGTAGTTACTTGAGATTTTACCTTTTTATTTCTAGTTAGTCTGGCCAAAGGCTTATCTATTTTATTTATTTTTTTAAAAAACCA
>CAUYON010191984.1:0-14978 GCA_963573935.1 Arctocebus calabarensis
TCTTTTGTTTTGTTTTGTTTTTGTGACAGTCTCACTCTGTTGCCCTGAGTAGAGTGCTGTGGTGTCATAGCTCACAGCCACCTCAAACTCCTGGGCTCAAGTGATCCTCTTGCCTCAACTTCCCATGCAGCTGAGAGTACATGTGCCTGCCACAATGTCTGGTTAGTTTTTCTATTTTTAGTAGAGATGGAGTCTCGCTCTGGCTCAGGCTGATCTTGAACTCCTGAGCATAAGCAATCTGCCCACCTCGATCCCCACAGTGCTAGGATTATACATGTGGGTCCCCCGCACCCCACCTGGGTTCGTGTGGATTCTGGATGCCTAGGAAACATTCAGAAGAATACACAATTATCTCCTCCGGAAGACTTGGCTGTCTGCTTCTCACCTGAGCAGGTGGAAGCCTTTAGTTAATGGTAATGACTACATGGCAATGGCAGCCCATTACCTCAGGTCTAAACAATGTTCCCACTGGCCTCAAACAATTTTCCCACCAGTACTCCTGCGGTGAGTCTCACATTAGCCATCCCTTCCGGGGAAGGCATTCAAAGTCTCAATTAAGATGTAAATGTATCTGGTGGGGTGAGCTTTTTGCTATTATCAACCATTAACACCTCATCTTCTTAAGTCACCTATCCGGGACCCTTACGAAATGAATAACACAGGGAAATTTCCATGATAAAGAAGGTGCAAACTCTGGGACCTGAGAAAATCCAAATTACAGAAGCCTTTCGAGCAGGTGGAGACGGAACTGGAGAGACTCCAGAATTCCGGGGGTGGGGGTGCAGGGTGGGTTGCCGCTGTTAGTGACCCGAGGGGTCCTGCGGAGAGAGCCTTGAGATTCGGGCTGCTCAGGCATCCCTCCTTGCTCCTCTCTCTCCCCTGCCCCTCCCTCCCCTCTTTTCCCTTTCTCCCTCCCCTCCCTTCCCCCTCCATCTCTCTCATCCTTCAGAAATTCTTTCCGCGCTCATCCCCAGGCACGACACCTAGGTTCTAAACAAGCCTGGAACACATTCAGTTGCATTCAATTTCCCAAAGCGGAATGCTGTCATTTGTGTACCGCACAGAATTAAATTGATTATTCACCTCCTCTTGACCACCAGGCCCAGTACTGGAGCAAAGAGCACACGGCAGAGACTCGCCTGCACCAAGGGCAGCAGCAATGACTTTGACCGGCAGCACCCTCAGGCCCCCGTGATTCTTGGCATGGGGGAAACTCACCCTTTAACTGCCAGAACTACATGCAATTCACTTTGTTTGATTTACCCTATTATAGTTCCTGACTTTTAAATTTTAGCCCAAATGGTCTAGTTTTTTTTTTCTTTTTCTGTCCATTAGAGGATGGGATTTGGGAATCTTTCCACTGTCTCCTAAGTACTTGTGTGCAATTAACTTATAAGGCTCTATGGTGACAGTTGCTACCTCCTCTGATAAAGGAGGCAACTTAAAAAAAAAAAAGTGAAAAACAAAAACCAAAGTTGCCTGTAGGTATGTTAAATCAGAAAGCTCAACTACGCCTGTAGCCATTTAGTTTCATATTCATTTTTTCCAAAATAACGTTTAATGCAATAGCCTTTTGCTTTAGTAAGTATTAGAACACAATAGTCTGAATGATGTATAGCAAACTAGAAAGGATTAGATGCAAATATTTGCGACTGAAATTTTTCTTCTCTAGTCCGTAATTGTTACAATTTGTTCATTCTGCAGGTTTTTCCTGAGTGTCTACTTTGCACAGGCGTGGTGCTAGGCATAGAGCAACCAGGGTAAACAAAATCACTGCCAAGTCCAGCTCTCCTTTCCTCCACCCACACTTTTCACCGAGCTCGAATAAAACCAGACCCTGGAAAAAAAACAGGCTGTTTTCTAAACATATACAGTGTTTTATTAGAAATTCATAACTGAATTTCCCCCGGGAAGGGCGATATCAGAGGGCAGTTGCATTCCAGTATTGCTGCAAAGGTGATGTACAAATCTGCTTGAAATGCAGAGCTGCGGGGTCTGCCTTTATCCTCTAATCACACTCAAAGCACCAGTTTTAAAGAACACGTTGCCACACAGGTCCAGAGGACAATGGCCATGGATCCTCCATATAAGTGCAGAGAAGCCAGAACGATACTCCAGGGCACAACACATTGGTTTGCAGCCTCGGACAAAGCATCTCTCCAAGCTAACAGATGTTCCCAGTGGATGAAAAGGCAGCTGAACCCGTGGTAGGGGGTGGGGGGAGTGTGAGATCATTGCTGTCCCACTGCAAGTCAAAAAGCCTCTCGTGCAAGTGTATGGCTCTGGGCTCCAGACAACTCCAGTAAGCTCAAACCTTGAGGTTCTGGGCCTCCCTGCCCTGGCCACACGTACTGAGTAACTCATCCCCCAGTGCTGCGCTGTCCTCACCAGACTCAGCCTAGGAGGCCGGCGTCCTTCTGCGCTCAGCTTTGTTCTCCCCTTTCTCAGTGGCACTGGTCTCCTATGTGTTGATTGAAGGACTGAGAAACTACCTCTCTGAGTCTCTGCTGGCATTGTCCTGGGTGCCCCGGGCACTTGAAGGTCATATTTACACCATCTGCGATGGCCCTCCTCCCAGCTGGTCAAGCTGGGAACTGGAACTAGTTAGGGTACTTCCTCCCCATTTCCCCGACTCCTTCATTCCGGCTCATTCCTGCCTATTCACCACCTTTTGCATCCCAAATTGCTCATGCATGCCACCCTTGCTGATATATGTACATCACTACCAAGGACCTCTGACACTCCCTTGTTTATTTTATTTTATTTTATTTTATTTGAGACAGAGCCTCAAGCTGTCACCCTGGATAGAGTGCTGTGGCATCACAGCTCACAGCAACCTCCAATTCCTGGAGTCAAGCGAGTCTCTTGCCTCTGCCTCCCAAGTAGCTGGGACTACAGGCGCCCGCCACAACGCCCGGCCATTTTTTGGTTGCAGTCGTCGTTGTTTGGCGGGCCCAGGCTGGATTCGAACCCGCCACCTCAGGTGTACGTAGCTGGTGCCTTAGCCTGTTGAGCCACAGGCGCCGAGCTCCCCTTGTTTATTTTTATGTCTGACTCTCCCATGAGATTACGCAGTCATTGAGTGCTGGGTCCTTGTCTTAATCACCCTTGACACTCCAGTCAAATGTAATAGGAACTGGGTGTGGTCCCAGCTGCTCTGGAGACTCCGGGAGGAATATTACTAAAGCCTAAGGGTTTGAGGCCAGCCTGGGCAAATTGGCTAGATCAGGAAGGAAGGAAGGCAGGAAGGCAGGCAGGCAGGCTCCAAAAAATGTTGATAAACAAGTGACTATATCTAGTAGCATAACTGACGTTTCAAAATAGAAATTAAGCCAAACAGCGCATCAGTTTCAACCCCAAATTTCTCCCCTCCTTCCCATGCTGGCAATGTGTATAATTTGACACCGATTTATATGCAATTGTCTACCTTTAAAACAATAAAAAAATCATATGATGCTCTTTTCTGATACAAAATATTTTCTTAAAATTATAGTATGATTTTAAAAATAGATTGAAACAAAATTCAAAAGACTTGAAGAAGATAGTGCTATGCTATCTCCATAAATTGTAGGCACCACGCTAAATAATATTATGTGACTAACAACCCTCTTAAAATCCAGATTCCAAAGCCAACGTCAATAGATTCTCTGTTCCTTATTTCTTGTACTTTTCTAGCTAGAGATTATTATCCACACCAGTTTGCATATTACTTACTTAACACACCTCAGTATTATGATATTCAATGTCAATTACATGGGTACAAATCATATAAGGTTCACGTTATTTTTTTTTTCTTTTGAGACAGTCTCACTATGTTGCCCTGGGTAGAGTGCCGTGGTATCACAGCTCACGCGCAACCTCAAACTCTCGGGTTCAAGTGATTCTCTTGCCTCAGCCTCCCAAGTAGCTGGGACTACAGATGCCTGCCACAAGGACTGGCTATTTTTTTTTTTTTTTTTGTAGTTGTCATTGTTGTTTGGCAGGCCCAGGTCAGGTTTGAACTTGCTAGCCCTGATGTATTTGGCTAGCACCCTAGCCACTGAGCTACAGGCGCTGAGCCCAGGCTACATTATTTTAATGCATACTATGCATTTACTTAGAGCATTAATCTCCCTGAAATGAACTGCTCTCCATGTGCTAAAAAAGTAGTAGTCTTGGATCCCCAAATTCAAAATGAATTATAGAAAAACTGTATTGGATATTTATTATGCATAACAACAGACACATCAAGACCAAAGTAAGTTTTATAGTAAAATTTCATCTTATTAATGAAACCAGGCTGGGTGAGCCTGTGATCCTAGCACTTTGGGAGTCCAAGGAAGGATCCCCGGAGCTGAAGAGTTTGAGGCCATCCTGAGCACGAACAAGACCCTGTCTCTTTCAAAATTAGAAAAACCATCTGGGCTTGGTGGTGGACATCAATAGTTGCTGCTACTCGGGAGGCTGAGCCCGGAAGTTTGAGGTTGCTACGAGCTAGGCTGAGACCCTGGCACTCTAGCCCGGTGACAGAGAGACTCTGTCTCAGAAAAAAAAAAAAAGAGAGAGAGAGAGAGAGAAATACCTTATGTGGCTATTATTTTATAATTGCCTATGACTATTTAGCTCTTTTTAATTTTGGCAATATTGGACTCAAGTATCCTCCATGCTTTCCTAATCATCAGTGTGTGTTGTTCATATTTTGGTGAGGTCAGAAAGAATTTATGGTTTGGAATCTTTGCTGCAATACCTGTGTGTGAATGGCTAGGCTAATCAGATCCCACAGGTGGAAATGATTAGGAAACTGATACAGAGAAAATGAGCAATGTAATATTTTTCCTGCTGTCCTAAAATCATCTTAAAAATAAATTATAAAGCAGTTACTATAAAGACAAGGAGATCAGTTAGACATTTTTCATCTCAAGACACATGGGTCAGTTCTGATTTGTGCTAACTGAAAAGCTGTATTGAATGTCTGTGTTTTCCATTTTTGCAGAATAAATGCCAGAAAATATTGCATTAAATAGCACGGAGGTGTGGTCAAAAGGCTGATGCAGAGTGAACACCTCCCTGGCCACCTGGGGGTTAGGTGATTTTCCTAGACCTCTTAACCTCCTGCTGCTTCTTTTTTTGTGTGTGTAGTGACAGAGTCTCACTTTATCATCATCAATAGAATGGCGTCACACAGCTCACAGCAACCTTCTATTCCTTAGGCAATTCTCTTGCCTCAGCCTCCCGAGTAGCTGGGACTTCAGGTGCCCGCCACAACGCCCGGCTATTTTTCTGTTTTGCAGTTTGGCCAAGGCCGGGTTTGAACCCGCCACCTTCGGCATATGGGGCCGGCGCCCTACTCAATGAGCCACAGGGGCCGCCCAACCTCCTGCTTCTTGCCAGCATCTGTGTAGGAGCCGGCTGTTCAGCGATGAAATAAGGAGCCCACAAATGCAAGCAAAAGGCCACTTTGTTTGTGTCCCCTTCTAACTCTTGTGTTTCCTTTCAATACTTTCCATTACTAGGTACCGAGGTAATATGCAATAGATATTGCACCCCATAGAAGTCGAATTCATAATGTTTGACAATCTGTGTTTATGGAATGCCTACTGTATGCCTTGCATTAAACTCAATGGATATTCAATAAAATTCTAGTTAAGAAGTCTTCTGCCCAATATTATAGTGGTTGTTGGACACCAAAGTAGAATACGTTCTTCTACAATATTTTCTTTTCTTTTCTTTTGAGACAGAGTCTTTGTCATCACTGAAAAGTTCCGTGACATCACATCTCACAGCAACCTGAAAAGTGATCCTCTTCCCTCAGCTTTCTGAGTCACTGGGACTACAGGCACCCGCCACAATGCCTGGCTATTTTTAGAGATGGGGTCTCGCTCTTGCTCAGGCTGGTCTTGAACTCCTGGGCTCAAGCAATTCACCTGCCTTGGCCTCCCAGAGTCCTGGGATTACAGGTTTGAGCCACTGTGCCGGCCTCTACAATATTTTCTTAAAGAAACAAAAGAATAGAACACAAAATCTGTATCTTTTAGGAACATACAACTAGAAAGTTGATCAGGTATGTACGAGATAAAAATTTCTATAATTTCATACGTATATAACCATATACCCTTGTACGTACATAGATTTAATTTCTATTGTTATGTTCTCTGCATTGCTCTGGTTCCTGTTTTCCTTTCCTTTTTCATGATTTATTGGGGGTTTTTTTTGTTTTTTTTTTGAGACAGAGCCTCAAGCTGTCACCCTGGATAGAGTGCTGTGGCATCACAACTGACAGCAACTTCCAATTCCTGAGCTCAAGCGAATTTCTTGCCTCCGCCTCCCAAGTAGCTGGCACCACAAGCGCCCTCCACAACACCCGGCCATTTTTAGGTTGCAGCCGTCATTGTTGTTTGGCGGGCCCAGGCTGGATTCGAACCCATCAGCTCAGGTGTACATGGCTGGCGCCTTAGCCCGCTGAGCTACAGGCACCGAGCTGATTTATTGGGGTTTTTAATGCACTCTCTCTAAGCAATATAAGATATGATAATCAAATGATCTGACTTTGCCTTACAGGTTCAAGACAGATACTGGAGTAGATTCTCCTCATTACCATCCGCACCATCCTCTTATTCTTTTCCTGTGGGACCAGCAACCCTGCCTTAGAAATCACAGTATTGGCACAGCTTAGGGGTAAAAGGCAGGACCCCAGGGTTGAGAACGCCTGGCCTCGACCATTGACAAGCTTAAAACCTTGGGCAAGACTCTTAAGCCCTCTCAGCTTTAATATTCTCATCTGCAGAGGAGGATAATAATAGTACCTATTCCTCCTGGGGCTGCAGGACAAGACTCAAGGAAAACTGGTGATTATGACTGTCGTTACTGTTATCCCCGCTCAGCAGCCCTGAGCAAGCGAGCGCCTGTGAGTCTGTGAGCAGCCCCTTCTGAGAGCACAGCGAGGCTGCGGTTGCACACGCCCACCCCTTCCCATCTGCCTTTCCCACGGCCCAGTGTCCATCCTTCTCCGTCTCTCCTGCCATTCAGCTGGAACTAGCTGCTCCCCACCTGGTATTTCCAATTATTTTGTCTACCTCATGTGTGTCTCTGTACTGATTCTACACTCCCAGAAGGCACAAATAACGCCTAGAAGGCTGGGTGCAGTGGCTCACGCCTGTAATCTCAGCAGCCCAGGAGGCTGCCACGGAAGGGTCCTTTGAGGTCAGGAGTTTGAGACCAGCCTGAACAGGAGGAATAAGATCTCTGTCTCTACTAAAAATAGAAAAAAATTGAGGGGCTCTTCTACAAATGGAACTTGACCCTGGAAGTGAGAACAATGTAATCTAAAAATTGCAACCTCAGATTAATTTGAAAAAATTTAAAACAACTCAAAAATAAATAAAATAAGACAGCAAAACAAAAGATAAAAGGAAAAAGAAAAAATTAGCAGGGTGTCCTGGTGGGTGCTTGTAGTCCCAGCTACTCAAGAGGCTGAGGCAGGAAGGCCACCTGAACCCAGGAGTTTGAGGTTGCTGTGAGCTCGGCTGATGCCACAGTATTCTAGTCTGGGTGACAGAGACGCTGTCTCCAAAAGAAAAACAGCCTAGGGAGTCCTGGTCTCCCCAGCACCTTGTCTCATGTATTGTGCCTACTACAAATTTAATTGCTATCAGAAATAATTGATGTTTATCTATTGTACATGTTCTTTTTCAATTATATTCCTACCCAACATATCAGTGAAATAAAGTGACTTACTTCCTTGATCAATTCAAATCCATTTGCAGAATAAAGCTGGGCATAGCTCAACAAATATACATGGACTGGCCTTGTATAGTCTCAGGAAAAATAAGGTTAAAGTTTCTTTCTCCCTTCAAACTCTAGACAACTGTTTTGGTTTTCAGCAATTTTTTCCTGGGATGCCTGTGAATTTCCCTTCTTTCATCCTATTCTCTCCTAAGATGCTCTCTGAGTATATTAGTAGTTATAAAAGTTTAAAGACTCTTCCTATTTGTGTCTTGAAATCTCTATCTTTACAAAGGTCCTTGTAAGAATTTAATAGGGCATACCAGATTCAGACAATTCTGAAACAATCAAAGGGAGCAGCCCTCGTTGTTTGGGGCTGATTTCCCGGGAATTTCTTAGAGCACAAAGCGTGATGACAAAGTCTTCTCCCTCTCCACCTGTCATCATAGGTTTCCTAAGCATTAGTGGGACTGAGGACCTCAAGTGCAGGTGCAGGGGTAGCTCCAAGGCCACAATGCTTCATTTATACTCTCCGACCCCCCAAAACACACCTACAAGCAATGTCGGTTCAGTGCAAATGGAACTAGCCTTCTCCTAGGCCACATGCGCTTGGCCCCGCGGCTGGTCACAAGTGTGGTTAGGGTAGGTGGGTGTCTGTGTGTCACTTTAAGGAATCTGAAGGAGGTCTCTGTGCCTTCAGGTCACTTCTCCATAACGCCTGGATTCCTTTACTTTGACAAAATTTGACATTCCAGCAAAGATGATCATACCCTTTAGGTTAGTAACAAAGTGATTTGCAAGCGCCGAGAGGTTGTTTGAAGTATACAAGTGGTTTTAATTGTCACAGTGCCTGGAAACCCTCTGCAGGCATTCCCGGGCCATCCTTCCTCCTCTGCTTCAGCTTCATCCAGCCGAGTGGAACGTTTAATTGCTTCAGCATTGGAAGGTGGGAAGCCGAGCAGGATAAAATGCCTGAGTGAATACAACAGGAAATTAAAGAAGATAATGAAGATAGTAAGATCTTGATAAGAGCTGCCGAGGGATGCCAGGAGTTACTAGGGCACTACGGATCACGTGTAATCCTTCAAAGTGCCTTTCTCTACTGACAGGATCTTTACTCACCTAAGATGTGTCCAGACTGTGCTGCCTTTCGTGTTTATAATTTCATTTGGATCTCACTATAAAACAAGTTAGACAGACTGTGCACTGCTGTTACCACAGTTGATTGCTTGAGGGTACACAAATGACTGAAGTCTTCTTTTATTTATTTATCTTTGTTCTGAGACAAGAGTTTAGCCCTGTCTTGCTGTGTAGTGTCAGAGCGTCATAGCACACAGCAACCTCAAACTGTTGGCCTCAAGCGATCTTCTTGCCTCAGCCTCCCAATTAGTGGCAACTATAGGCACCCCCTACCAAAATAACTGCCTAGTTTTTCTATTTTTAGTAGAGATGGGATCTCACTCTTGTTCAGGCTGGTCTCTAACTCCTGAACTCAGGCGATCCACCTGCTTCAGCCTCCCAGAGTGTTAGGATTATAGAAGTGAGCCACCACACCTGGCCTGAAGCCTGCTTTTAAAAAGAAACCATTATGGTGGGAGTGGCTAATTATCTTCCCTTACTGATGTCAACTTTTCCTGTTGGTCCAGCATTTCAACCCAGCCATGTGAAAGACTGACAGGAGTGGAATTGTCTTGGGAAGTGGAGGGTGAAGAAAGATGTGGTCACCATGACTCAGCGAGCAGCATGGATGCAGCTGGGTGTGAGTGGTGGGGCCAGGGAGAAGGAGGACAAATGGATGGCTAGAGACCAAGGTCATGATGGCAGAACTGTGGCACCATGGGACTAATGAAATGTGGATTGCTTACTTGACCTCCTTGCCAAAGGCTATCCCTTTATACCAAAATAAAAGACTTAAATAATACACTTTGATGGGGTGCATAGGGTCTCATTTACTCCTTAAGTGTTTGTTGATGATTTACTATGGCCAAGGACTGTGGCGCATGCTGTAGATATAATAGAAAGATAAAAAAGACACCTCTCCTGCCCCACTCAGCACTACTTCTGCTCAAAGATATCCACTGTCCTAACTTCTAACATCTCCGATTACGTTGTACCTGTTCTTCAGCAATATATCAGACAGAAATGGTTAAAATTGTGCAAAAGGACTTAGCCACATTTATGTTTATTGTAGCATTTTTTAAATAATAAGGAAGCAGGAAGCAGCGGAGATGACTGAGAGTGGAACTGCCAGAATATACTGTGCTCACACTCACTAACAGAGGACACACAGCTATACAGAGTAAACAAAAGCTCATCGCAGTGGAGAGATGTCAGGTGTCCTTACACGGAAAAGGTTTACATGGATATGCGTTCCGTGGTTGTCCAGATATATAACTTACATACTTCTGGGTCTCCCAAGATATATAACTTGCATATTTCTGTGTCTCTTCTGTTATAGGTTTGAGTTATTTTTGTTATCAGAAAATATCATTTGGGGTGGCGCCTGTGGCTCAGTAAGTAGGGCGCTGGCCCCATTTGCTGAGGGTGGTGGGTTCAAACCTGGCCCTGGCCAAACTGCAAAAAAAGAAGAAAGAAAGAAAGAAAGAGAGAGAGAGAGAGAGAGAGAGAAAGAAAGGAAGGAAGGGAAAGAAAAGAAAGAAAGGAGAGAAAAGAAAGAAAGAAAGAAAGAAAAGAAAGAAAGAAAGAAAGAAAGAAAGAAAGAAAGAAAGAAAGAAAGAAAGAAAGAAAGAAAGAAAGAAAGAAAGAAAGAAAGAAAGGGAAAATATCATTTTAAAAGAAATGAGGGGAAGAGGTCTGAGGAAAGTTTTACTTGGAGTGTGAAGCTACAATGAAGAAGGAAGCCGCCGTTGTTCTTGATCATTGCTGAGGCCGGTGCAGAATCAGACAAGTTCAAGTTGAAATTGGAGAGTTTTCAATTAGAAAGAAAAAGAGAACAGAACTGGGGAGCTGGGGAGAGAACGAGTTCCCAGTCTGAGGAGGGGCTTCCTCTTGTGTATTTGAAACCTCTCATGACTAAAACTTTACCCACTGACTCTCACATTGAACTCAGCAAAAACAACCAACAGCGGGCTCATGTCCTTTCCTACCATTTGAAACAGACCTGTGTTTTTATTGCCTTATAGATCAGATAACATGATGAGATTGGAGCTGGTGTTCTCACCAGAAAAGCACTGGTGGTCTGACAAACGGCCCTTGCCCTCCTCAGTCCAAGCCCAAGAGTCTGAGTCTCCACTCTCTCGAGAACACCTGACCCTGTCTTGCACACTGGCCACTTCTCTCACGGTCTTCAGAGTTAAAGGGATGACCTGTCACAGCCTTCAATCAAATGGAATTACTGCAGCAAGACCCACAGAGCACTGCCTGGCATTCATTTTTTCTTTTTTTTTAGCTTTTACTATTTTTCTTTTCTTTTTTTTTTTTTTTTTGAGACAGAACCTCACTATGTCACCCTCGGTAGAGTGCCATGGTGTCAGAGCTCACAGCAACCTCAAATTCTTGGGCTTAAGTGATTGTCTTGCCTCAGCCTCCCAAGTAGCTGGGACTACAGGTGCCTGCCACAATACCCGGCTATTATCTTTGTTGCAGTCGTCATTGTTGATTTTAGCTGGCCCTGGCTGGGTTCGAACCCACCAGCCTTGGTGTATGTGGCCGACGTCTTACCCACTGAGCCAGGGGTGCCGTAGCTAATGCAGTGCCTTTCCTTAGACTCTCCCAGATTTCATCCTTTAGTGAATCCGCAGAACCCAAGAGGGGACACCCAGGTGTGAAACCGGGATGACCAAGCCAATCAATGTGCGTCCATTCTGAAACATCCAAGTGGGCACACAGTCCTACCACGGATGCTTCTTTTACACAAAGTCTTTATTCTGCACAAATTGTTATTTCACCTGTCATGGGTTTTGATAGTGACATTAGGGGACTCTGCCAACTTTGTTTCCCACAGCTTCACAGCTTGTCTTTTCTAACAGGCCCAACCAGCCTTCTCTCTGAACTATTCTCCACATTCTGAAAATCTTCTTTCCTTTCTATTTACTTGATTTATTTTCTGAAATACTGTCACCCAAGCTAGAGTACAGTGGCATCACCATAGCCCACTGCAACCTCATACTCCCAGGCTCAAACCATTCTTCTGCCTCAGGGGCACGCCACTATACCCAGCTAATTTTTCTATTTTTTTGTAGATACAGGGTCTTGCTCTTGCTCAGGTTGGCCGTAAACCACTAGCATTAAATGATCCTCACTCTGTGTTCTCCCAAAGTGCCAGCATTACAGGCGTGAGCCGCTGCACCTGGCCTATTTACTTGAGTTTTAAGAATCACACATGTGGGCTTGGCGCCTGTGGCTCAACGGGCTAAGGCGCCAGCCACGTACACCTGCGCTGGCGGGTTCGAATCCAGCCCCAGGACCCGCCAAACAACAATGACAGCTGCAACCAAAAAATGGCCGGGTGTTGTGGCGGGCGCCTGTAGTCCCAGCTACTTGGGAGGCGGAAGCAAGAGACTCGCTTGAGCCCAGGAATTGGAGGTTGCTGTGAGCTGTGATGCCACAGCACTCTACCCAGGGCGACAGCTTGAGGCTGTCTCAAAAAAAAAAAAGAAGAATCACACATGTGGGGTAGTGCCTGTGGCTCAAAGGAGTAGGGTGCTGGCCCCATAGACTGGAGGTGGCGGGTTCAAACCCAGCCCCGGCCAAAAAAAAAAAAAGAATCGCACATGTGTTTTCTGTTCTTAATTATAGAGCATTCACTGCTCGAGCGTCACCACTTGGAAGATGTCTTTTAAAACAGTTTGAAGAAAAAAATATTCCCTCCTCGTATGGTGTTTGTTGTTGGTAATCATCTCAGAGATAAAAAAATACGAGTCCTTCAGAAAAATATCTGAGGCTCCCTATAAATCAGCCCTTGATGAAGACTTTGCAGTGGTATTGTGCACTTCGTGCAAAACCAACTTAAAATACGCTGTTAATCGCACAGAGCCACTTTTTTTTTGTCTAACAGTCACATGGAAACCAAAAGTAACTGCGTCTGCTCTTGAAGAACTGGAACTCATCAGCGATGTCCCATTTCAAAGCAATGTCCCATTTCAAGGCGATGTTCACCGTGTCTGATTTTTGACCTTCCTTTCTTGACTTTCAAAGAATTCAAAGTCGCTGCAGAGCATAGCATGGTGCCTTCCCTGCGGGAGAGGGAGTAAAGATGGTTGGATAGGTTAGAGTTTGTGCCTGGGGTTCCTCCCACAGCTAACAACCTTGCCTTAGGCTATTCCTGCCGCTACAGGGCACCAGGCTCTGTGTCTTCAGAACTCAACCTTGCAGGATTTGTTCCTCTCAGAGAGAGAAGTGGATGAGGGGGAAGATAGCAAGGTTCCCACAAACCTTAAAGAGAAACATCTGTTGCAACCTACTTATGTGCTGAGTTCAGCAGGGAAGGAGCCAACTTCTGACCAGGTCAGATCTCAGGACTGGTGTCACTTTGCTAAATTGAAAATTACTCAGACACTGTCAAGAGACATGTAAAAATTATTATAGTCGAAGTTCTCTTAATAATTTCTTTTCTTTTGGATTTGATGGGAAATGTTTGTGATGAGGCAGGCTGAGCCCAAATGACTATTGTGTATTCAATTTTTAAAACTTTTAAATGGGATAAAAGGACACAATGTATAATTATGCATATTGGATGACCACTGCCTGGGACAAAGAACCAACAGGCTACACAGCACTGGAGGCAGCCCGAGGTGACTGGCTGCCACCTTGGCCATATGCACTTGTGTTTATTCAGAAACAGCCTGGTATATGTATCTGGTTCATCAATATTAATTTTCACTTCAATGAAAAGTTGCCAACTAAAAAGTGGAAAAAGCACTGGAGCAAAGGCTACAGCCACGCTCTGTCCCTCTGTCACCTTGAAGAAGTCCCACCCTTGCCGGGTCTCACTTTGTCTGTAAATTGAGGATGACAGAATTCTTCCCATTTTCCTCACCTGGATGTTGCCTGTTGCACATTCATTGAACTCACTTATTTTATTTGGTAAATAAATAGTACTTACTATGTGCCAGGCAGTTATATTAACTCATGTAATTCTCATAACAATCCTGTAAAGAAGACATTATTTTTTATCCCCATTTTATAGATGAGGAAACTAAGATCTAGAATTTAATGACTGGCAAAAATTGAACCATTGTGTAAATTATTACTGTCAAGACTTTTTTTGTTTCGGCTCGGTGCCTGTGGCTCAGCGGGGCGCCAACCACTTACACCTGAGCTGGTTCCAATCAAGCCCGGACCCACCAAACAACAATGATGGCTGCAACCAAAAAACCAAAATGGCCAGGTGTTGTGGCAGGTGCCTGCAGTCCCAGCTACTGGGGAGGCAGAGGCAAGAGACTCGCTTGAGCCAGGAATTGGTTGTTGGGAGCTGTGATGCCACAGCACTCTATCCAGGGTGACAGCTTGAGGCTCTGTCTCAAAAAAAAAAAAAAAAAAAAGAATTTTTGTTTCTGCCAGGTGCGGTGACTCACTTCTGTAATCCCAGCACTCTGGGAGGCCAAGGTGGGTGGATCGCCTGAGCTCAGGAGTTTGAGACTAGCTTGAGCAAGAGTGAGCCTCCATCTCTACTAAAAATAGAAAAATTAACCAGGTGTTGTAGTGGGCGCCTGTAGTCCCAGCTACTCAAGAGACTGAGACAAGAGGATCACTTAAGGCTAAGAGTTTGAGGTTGCCATGAGCTATGACACCATGGCATTCTCTCTCAAAAAAAAATTTTTTTTTTAATTCCCTTCTAAACATGAAAGTAGTTAGCATTTCTCCTGCAATCTGACCTGTACTCCTAAATTAATTTTCACAAGCTCTCAGGGCTTTGGGATTCAGTCAGAATTCATTTCCTTACCTCTCTGTGCTGTGCTTTTCCTACTAGTGAGGGTTAATGTGTCCCCTGTCCCCCAAACTAACATTGAAGTCCTAAAAAACCCATATTACAGAAAATGGCTGTATTTCACATTAGGGTCTTTAAAAAGGTAATTAAAGTTAAACCATGTCATTAGGGTGGGCTCTAGTCTGCTGATTTTCAACCAGTGTGCCATGAAAAATTTTAAAGATCATTATTTTCAAAAAAGTTCAAAGTATAGGGCGGCTCCTGTGGCTCAGCGAGTAGGGCGCCGGCCCCATATACCGAAGGTGGCGGGTTCAAGCCCGGCCTCGGCCGAACTGCAAAACAAAAAAATAGCCGGGCGCTGTGGCGGGCGCCTGTAGTCCCAGCTACT
>CAUYON010191991.1:0-10468 GCA_963573935.1 Arctocebus calabarensis
AGTCTCACTTTATCGCCCTGGGTAGAGTGCCGTGGCGTCACACTGCTCACAGCAACCTCCAGCTCTTGGGCTTAAGCGATTCTCTTGCCTCAGCCTCCCTAGTAGCTGGGACTACAGGCGCCCGCCACAGCGCCTGGCTAATATATCCAGGGTTCTTAACTTAATTTTTAATGAAATTTCCACTACAACTAAACTATCCATATCAAACTGGTTTGGCACCTATTTTCTTATTTTTCCCTTTCTCTAAAAGTATAATAAGGCAGTGTTTTTCAACCTTTTTTATCTCACAGCACACTTGAACCTATAGTTGAACTTCTGCAGCATACTTAAATTATGTTGATCAAAACAAGAGCATAAATAGAATATACTTACTGTGCTTTGAACTTCTTTTGAAAATAATTTAATTAATGAGCTTTAAAATTTTTCGCAGCTCACCTGAGATCCTCTCATAGTACACCAGTGTTCCGTGGCACACTGGTTGAAAATTATTGCTCTAAGGGAATTTGGGCAGACATAGCCCCAACTGGCAGAGGAAAAAATCAAAGACCCCCAGAGAAGAAGGGGTTTGTCTGCCTGTCCCGGCAGAGGCAGGTTGAGAACACTGGCAGTGCTGTTTCCACTGGCTAAGTCCCTGCCCAGGATTCTAGATCCACTTCCCTTCGGTGACTACAGCTGAGCTTTGTGTGGACATGATGAGACGTTGACATCAAGGTGCACAAGAGAAGGGTCTTTCGGATTTAAGCTCTAGATTTGCAGGCCCACAACACTGTGTATCACTAAGTGAGGCAGCATCAGAATCACCCACCACATACATTATCAAGACCAACAGGCAGAAACTCAGGGTGACAGCTCACAAGAAGGGGAGATTTCATACGAAGACAATTCCTGCTACAACACAGGCTGATAGGCCAGGAGCCCCACCCTACCTGGAGGCCAAGTCAGGAGCCCAGGTGGTCTTCCCCAGCTTTAGCCTCCTCTGCCCACTGGCCTCTCCTCTGCTTCAGAAGGACCGTCAGCATGTGCAAGACACACACGTCCCAAACTCTTCTGGAATGAGGTATGCTCAGGACCCTACTTCCAACTTTACCAAATAGCTGGAGGTCAAACACTCTCTTTTTAGGGACTCAATTTTCCTCATCTATAAAACGGGTAAGCAAATGCTTATCCTCATGTGGCACCTTTCTTTGGAGATCAAAGCCCTCTGTAAACTCCTGTTAATTTATATATTCACTCTAGTAAGTAAACCAAGCACAGGGCTTAATTACCCATCTCAGAGATGAAATGAAGCCCAGAAAGAAAGAGGAGGATACTGCCCCAGGTCCTATATGCTTCTGGGGGTCAAACCACCAGAGGCCCCTGTCCCTGCCCTCCCTGGTGTTTTCATTTTGCCCATGCCTTTGCCCTACCTGTTCTGCCCACCACAGGGTGTGACTGAGACAAAGACTTTGGCTATTTATTATGTAAGGCCTAAGACCCAGAGATTTCAAGCCTACCCAAGCAGGCTGCTTACCCCAGACCCTCCCTGAACCAGCCTCCAGGATGGGCAGTTCCACTACCCTCACACAGCATTGCAGGCTGGGCAGGTAACTACCATCTTGTGAGGTTCACAGCAGTGTCACCTACCCTTGGAAGTTACCAGTGCCTTCTCTCACAAGTCACAGAGCCATCACCTGCTCCTCTGAGATACCCAGGGAGGCCAGAAGCAGCGAGCACTCCTCTGGGTCCCTAATTTGGAAAAGGAGGGAGAACAGGAAACTATTTTGCACCTGGCCCAAAAAGCTACCGATTAAACAGAGGCCCCCGAGGCAAATGGTGCTGGCAGCATCTGACTCCCAGTCACCCAACATAGGGGAAGAGTCCAAGCCAGTGCTTCTTGGCCACAACCATCAGGAATATCTCAAAGTAGAGAACTAGGGTTCCTGACATGTTATTCAGGGACCCAGAGTCCGTCCGTGGGCTCTGTTTCTGGAGGGTCTGGCAAGTCCCATTACCCGGCCCCTTAGCACCAGGACCCTGGCCAGACACCTCCCACTGCCGACCTGCCCAGGAGGACACAGGGACTGCTCTGGTGCCATCTGGTGTTTACTCTGGGGGTAGAGAGGAGTTAATGGTGTGAAGAAATAAGCCACTTGAAGATAAGGACAATGTCTTAAGCATCTTTGTCTTCCCAGTGCCTCGCACCGAGGGCTCCCAGCCAGCCAGTGGACGTGTCCCATAAGACAGTGGTTCTCAACCTTCCTAATGCCGCAGCCCTTTAATACAGTTCCTGTGGGTCGCAACCTACGGCTGCCATAAGACATGGGGAGGGGGCTAGGCATGGTGACTTCACGCCTGTAATCCCAGCACTCTAGGAGGCTGAGGCGGGTGGATCACCTAGGGTCTGGAGTTCGAGACTGGCCTGAGCCAACAGCAAGACCCCAGTCTCTACCAAAAATAGAAAAATTAGCCAGGCATTGTGGTGGGCACCTGTAGTCCCAGCTACTCAGAGGCTGAGGCAGGAAGACTGCTTCAGCCCAGGAGTCTGAGGTTACTGTGAGTTAGGCTGAGGCCACAGCATTCTAGTCTGGATGACAGAGAAAGACTTTATCTCAAAAAAAATAAAAATAAAAATAAAAAAAGACAGGGGGACACTCATTCATGCCTCTCTCCATTTCTTCATTCCTCTACTAACTAGACACATACTGAGCAATTAGTACGTGCCAAGAACAGTGCAAGGCCCCACACGGTGGGAGGAAGGATAAAGGCAGGCACAGGGTTCTCACTATGAGCCAGACACAGCCTTGACACAAAAAACTGATCCTAATTCTCAAGTATCTCAGTTTGGTTTGAGAAAGCAAAAAAAAAAAAAAAAAAAACTCACAACAAATCTTTGTGAATACAGGTGAGAGGGGCCTGACGGAGGGGAGAACCAGTGGAGTAAGGAGTGAGGGTGGACAGCTCTCAGGTCCCGGAAGGCCTGGCTTGAGGGGCTGCTGGAGCCAGACCAGGAGCAGCAGAGCCCATGTGGGAGCCACTGCAAATCTGAGGGCCTTGAAGTGAGGATGGGAGGGCTGGCAGGCAGGCAGGCGGCTACACAGGTTCATAAGTACAATGGGACGACACCTCTTCTTGAGGTGATACCATCAACTCGAAGGTGATCAGACTGGGAACAAGGTGGGGATGCTAGTCGGTGTTTCTCGCACCAGGAAAACATGTCCCTGTTGCCTCACTAACAACCCCTGAGAAGAAAAAAGGCTTGCTTTTTTTCCCCATTCATTTTTTTTTTTTTTAAGTTGCATCTCCTCTGCAATGCACTTCTACTAGAAGTCACAACCCCAGCCCTACATGCCAGGTAAAGAGTGTGTCCAGCCAGAAAACAGCCCTGGGCCCACCTTGCAGGGAAGAGGGCAGGCCTGGTCTTGCCAGACCTCTCTCAATTTTAAATTCCAACAGCCAATTCAAAGTTGTAAAAAACTCCGAGAGGCCATCAAAATCATGGCTGCAATTGGTTTTTAACCTGAAATAAACACAGAACCCTCTCAAGACTGAGCAGGGTGACAGATCATAGAAAAGGGGCTGGGAGGCAGAGGGGAGAGGTGACAAAGGCACCTCAGAGGTGTCCCGAGCTCCTCTTCTGTCGCAAAGCACTGAGCGGGGGTGGGGTGGGTGCACAGTCTAAAAACGCTGGGGCTTCATAATCAGAACCAAGGAAGCAGCATTTCTGAGGGCAGCCAGGCCCTTCCTCCTGGGGACAGCAAAGCCTTAGCCATCCAGTATATGCTGCTTTCGTCCTCTGGTCCTGACTTCTTTACATTACTTTGTATCTTAACTAAATCAACCCCACGGGCCTTGAGCACACGGAACAGGACCTAGCAGAACACAACGCACGCCAAAGTGGATTTAGAGGTCATGCCAAGTCCCAAGCAGGGGAGGCTGTGGAACTTCCCAGAGGTCAAGAGGGTGAAGAGGATACTGGGAAAAGTTTAAACTCAGAGAAGCCTTCCAAACATGTTCTTGTCCAGGAAAAAAACAATTTGATGATTCTTGCTCAATGAGGATCTTTGCCCTGATTGTTCAGCTCAAAAACAAAGAGTTTCCACTGATCAGAGATGCTTTGCAAGGATAACCTTTTAAGGAAAAATAATGCTAGAATGCAAAATGCAGCATTTTCTAGGCAATGAGGCCTCTGGGGTCAGACATGGCATGCCAGTCACAAAGATGGCTTGAATATCCCTCACCCCCGGACTCTGCATAAACAGTTGATGCCAGCTCTCCCCAACAGGAATCAGAGCATAAAGCACAGCATTTGGCAGAGGCCATAGGTTTGTGCTTTGGTGCAGAGGCCATAGGTTTGTGCTTTGGTGCCATAGCTCTTTAAGTGTAGGGCCTTGGTTAAGTCCTTTAACCTCAGTTTCCTTACCTAGAAAATGGGGCACCATGATAATCCCACCTTAGGGGCTGCTGTGTGGTTCAGAAAACCAAAACAGCCCCAAAAGGGCTTTGCAAACTCAGGAGCACTAACAAATATGACTTATTCTACCTCCTGGGGGGTAATCAGATGATTAGGGGTGACTCCTGAAACCCCTGGAGTACAATATTGAGTCCAGCAAAATGACAGTTATTACTGAATTGTAACAGGAGCCTGTGATTGGGTAGGGTAGGTTCCAGCCTCTGCCAGCTCCCAGCACTGGGAGCTAAAGCACAAGTGCCAGCCAATACTTACTTGCCAGTGACTTCAAGCCTGAAATCACACCGCAAGGAGAGTTGTAAAGTCTCTTGGTTTCTTATAAATTCCCCACAGCCAGCTATGGCATCAGAAGAAGTTGTTACCATAGCAACCTGCAAAGTTCAATCTGCATGTGTTATAGGGAACTGGCCCCATCCCACCCCTCATGTTGAAAACACCTGCTGTTGCCTTAGAAACCTTCCTAATCCAGCTTCTTAGTGAGGAAATATTTTTTGACCTGATCTAGTTTTCTTCTCCCAGAATGATTCCAGCTGTGCACCTAAGTGCCAGACTGCTTAGTTTCCTAACTTTCCACAGGATGTAATAAAAACAAATCAAATCATCATGCTCTTCTCACCTAAGCCAAAGCACCACCGAAGCGACCTTCTCCCTAATTGGAAAAGTTGGAGTATAAACCAAAGAAAGGGAGGCATTTATGGTTTTCATTCTTTCTAAGGAATTGCAGGGGTGGGGGTTTGAAATCCCTCCCCACATACTAGGGCTAAATAGTTAAGACTTGCTGAAGGGGTTTCAGAGCCAAAGACTCTTAGATCTAAATCCTCACTTGGTATATAACCTTGTACAAATTATTTAGCCTTTCTCATTTGATGTCTCATTTATAAAATGAAGCTAATACTAACAATATCATGGGGTTATAAGGACTTAACAAGAATTAAAGAAGACAATCTTTAGAGGTGCTAGAAAACCACCAAGCAGCAGCTCTGGCCCTTAGCAGGTACTATTAATTCACATGCCCTCACTGCTTATTGTTATAAAGGGCTGCCTGCCAACTTTGCCAGGTACCCAGGTCTGGTGCCAGAGGGCCCTGAGAGCTGATCACAGAGGGAAGCAAAGGATGTGGCTTTCTGAAACAGGCTCCAAACCAATCTGAACAAAATCCTCAAATATAAGCACATTTATATATACCTACGGGGGAATGTACAATCTGTCAGGATAAGGCTTTATAAAGGAAATTGTCACCTATTCATAAATATTTACATAACAACCTATTGCTCCTCAGATCTACCAAAAAAAACTCCATCTGAGCCCCCTTTACCAGAGACAAGGCTCCCAAGTGAGAAGACTCAGCAATGATGAGTCCGTTCACTGTAGTGAATATAGGGGGCACTAGGGAGGGGTAGAAGACTTCATGAAATTGGCTTCTCCACCCCATGGGCTAAACCTTCCAGCTGGCTGGGTGCTATGTTGGCAGAGACCCTCCCCCAGGGTCCCTGCCTTCTCGTTTTCCTTAGCTGACTCCTGCTAAATCTGATGAACCTCCACCTTTTCCCTGCTTTCTAGCATCCAGACTCTAAATGCCCTTATCTCCAGTCACCAGGTTTCTCTCTCCCCAGACCAGACTTTCTTCCCAAACTCTGCTTCCATCAGGTGACCGCAACTCCCAGGTCTCACTTCCTCCAGCTGGGACATGTGAGTCTCCCTCATCTCTGACATATTATCACCAAGTTTTATCTAGCCAGTGTTCCAAAGTTTCCCAAGCGCACCCATCCCTGACTGTAACAAGTTCCAAACTGGTCTTCCTACCCTGGAGTCTCTGCTCACACTCATCCCAACAGGCACCTAGAGATCAATTTTTCCTATCACAGCATTTCCAGCTCCCCCTGCCTTCCTTGAGGCTATTATCTGTCCCCCCCTCTGCCCCTTATCTTCCACCTGTCCTGCTATGGGGAGGGCACAGTGGAGCAGTGCCCCCATCTTCTTTGCTCAATTTCTTGGCTTGGCCTGATTCTGCTATCTTTCTAAGGAGAAAGAAATTTGTTTTTTTCAAACAAAATATTACTCCAAACTCTACTATATAGATTACAAAAGACATGCTCTAGGTAAAGGAGCAGGGAAAGACCTCCCCTCATGGCTGTTTCCCTGATCTCAAGGTGGCCCTCAAGGAACCTTCTCAGAAGACTGTTTGCAAATCACTGCCCTAACTCGGCACCTCTGTGGTCCCAGCCCTGGCCACTCCTCCTCCACTCTGTGTCAGCTGTGCGGCTTTGTCTTCTAGGCAGGCCAGAACAGAGTAGGGGAGGCTTTACCACCTTCCACCAGGGTGCCCTCCAAACCTCAGTAAAAGGGAAGGAGGGCACTCACCAAGGCCAATGTTTAGGATCCCGCTGGAGTGAAACGCTGTCCCAGGTGTTCTGTGCACGGCAACACGTGTGATCCTTACAGGTGCCTATGTACACACATAGTACATACCTGGGCTTCCCTCATCTTACAGAGGAGAAAGCCAGATCAAAGGGAAGATTTGTGCCTGCCCACAGTCTCACGAGGAAATGGCATAGCCTAATTTCTGGCGAGGCAACTGTCTTCAGGGCTCACTTCCCTACCACAAGGCTGTCTCTCAGTTAAGTCTACATCCATTGCACAATGTCCAGCTCCGGGAACTAACTTAAGAAATAGTTGTTGTTATTGGTATCTTTCGACTAGACTCCTAAAGATTGGACTTATGTTCAAAACCCAGCCCAATACTGTGCTCAATGAGTACTAAAGCAGAACTACTCTCCTTTACCTAAAAGACAAAGTCCAAGCTCCTCAACCAGGTGCACAGGACCAGGAGCTCCCAGCAGCACCAGGAGCAGTGCCTCCTCTGGGTCTCCACTAGCTCAGCAAGGGAGACGCAGGGATTTAAAAGCTGTGTCTGGAAGAATCTCCAAGGCAGAAGACCTGCGCTCTCAGTCACTGGCTGGGGAGCTTGGGTGGGTCATTTAACCTCTCTAGGCCTCGGTTTCTTCTATAAGACAGGGCTTTGGTGAGGAGAAATTGAGTTAGTACTTACAGAGTCTAATGTCTGGCTCTCAGACAAGGATTGATAAATGATGGTGGCTTTTGTCACCAAAGCTGAGTGCATCCATCAGCCCATTCTTACCTCTGCAACTCAAGCACTTCTCATGAAGACTCTGAGGAGACAGAACTTAAGATTCCTTCAGGGATGGCAGCAGGCAATAGAGCAACATGAACACCAATGGCTAGATGTTCTCAGATCGATAGCATTCAGCAGCAATCAATACAGTGGCCAAGAAACAAGTGATTTATTTAACAAGTAGACTGTCCTTGAAACTTCCGGACAGTAAAGCCCACCCATTTGGCAGCCTCTCCCTTCTTGGGCTTATTGCTCTGACTTGAGAAGAAAAACATTCTAAACAACTTCCATTTCTTTCTCCTCTGTCCCGACTCTTCAGATGGTTCGGAAAGGATTTCAATCTGTAGCTGTCATTCTCTCCCCACGCCACACTTCTAATCTGCACAGAGCAAGCTGAGCAAGCAGTTTCATTAAGGAAGGATCAAGATGAGGGTCAAGGCAAAGGTACATCTAGGAGTGTGTACAGGTCACTCACGGTGGGTCTGTTTAAAGCCCAAGATGATGACACTGTCCTCATTGATGTTTGGCCATCCTAGGCTGACATAAGGTGGGATAGTTGCAGACCCTGCCCCTGCCAGGGGTAAGGCTGACCCTATGAACTTGTGGGTCCAGCAGGATCATAAACAAGCAGACAGGTGTGCTGAGGTAATAGCATAGCCACAGAAGGAGAGGCACCTAGCCACAACCTCCTCATATCGACTCTGGACTCAGGTAGGAATCCATGAAACCATTATCAAACAGGTGAAAGGTGGCAATGCTATAACAGCAGCTACACTGAGCTCTGGACTCATTTTCATCCTTGTGCAGCACGTACACCCTGAGCCAGTCTCGCAAGCAGCTTCCTGCCTGGTTCTAACATGTGCAGCCCTCTCCAGCTTTCTTCTGCATACCCTGTAGCCTCTAGAGAACCCAGTCAATCAGAATTCACATGGTTGCACTTTAAAACTTTCCACAACTCCTCAGAACATAGGTGTCTTGTGCTCCTTGGATTGGTATACAAAGTCCTGTGTCAGCTGACCCACAAATTCCCTTTCTCCAAGGGCTGCTTACCCCATCCTAACTCCAGTTCTACCTGTTACTCTCAGAACAAAACACATACTCAGTCACTTGACAAATACTAATCGATAAAGATCAATAAGGCAGGGATCCTGCACTTCAAGGAGGTCACAGCACACATTGCCCTGCCTTTGCTCTTGCTATTCCCCCATGTGGAGTACTATGCCTTCCCTTACCTCCTCTATCTAGAAAGTACCTGCTCACCCCTCAAATGTCAGTAACTCTGTGAAGCTTTCCTTGCTCCCTTCCCTCAAAGAATTAACCCCACCAGTCCCTGGTCCCTATAAATACCACACAGCATTTATTATCTAGCAATCAGCACTTTTCTGTAACAAGAATATGAAATCCCCAAGGGCATAGCCCATGTCTCATTCATTTCTGCCTCCCCGCACCAAGGTGGGTGCTGAGTACACACAAGCCAACCAACAAGTGTTCACTGGACTTCCATTTTTGCTCAGCATGGAGAAACAGGCATCACATTTACTTTCCTGCCTTAAACAACTAAAAAGCCAGGCAAAATCAGACTAAATAAATAAAACAATAGTTTTCTAACACTGGGCATCAAACAACACAGAAGAGTGATCCTTGAAGGGGAAAAAAAAACAAGGTAAGTTCTACGGTTGACCCAAATTACTGCCTAGAGAGTCTCTAGGCCATGGTACAGTGAGTGGAGGAGAGGGGCTTAGAATCCAGAGAAACCAAGGTAGCCAAAGCTCATATAGCAGAGTACCACAGAGGAGGGAGCAACACGCAAAAAGTGGAAACCTGCAGAGGGCCTCTAGTTCTCAACAAGTACTGATCAGCACCATCAGGACTAGGGACAAATAATCCTGGAATCTCACCTGCCACAGCAGGAAAAAACCTCATAATTCATAGGACATCAGTAGAGTATTAAGGAAGATATTGCCTTAGCAGTGAAGAAACATTAGGCCTGGTCTAAAGACTGTTCTGATCCCAGCTAATAAAGAGCAGTCTTTAAGGATCAAACTGTTTGTAAGTAACTTACAATGCCCCCAAACAATGTCAAGAATATTTATAGAGATACAAAAATATCCAGCACCCAACAAGGTATGTGTATAATTCACAATGTATGACATCCAACCAGACATACAAAAAAAGCAATAAAATATGACCCATAATAAGAAAAACAACCAATAGGAACAAATCCAGAAATTATACAGATAATAGAATTAGCAAGCAAGGCCATTAAAACAGTTCCTATAACCATATATCACATGTTCAAAAGCTAAAAGAAAAATTGAGCATGTTAAGTAGAGATATAAGAAGATATTTAAAAGACCCAAATCAAACTTGTAGAGATGAAAATTACAATATCTGAGATTAAAAGTATACTGCCTTAAAGATCTCGAAAAAATAATACTCCATTTTATATGGAATCAGAAAAAAACCTCAAATAGCCAAGACATCACTCAGAAATAAAAACAAAGCAGGAGGAATGACGCTACCAGACCTAAGACTCTACTATAAATCGATAGTGATCAAAACAGCATGGTACTGGCACAAAAACAGAGAGGTAGATGTTTGGAACAGAATAGAGAACCAAGAGATGAATCCAGCTACTTATCGTTACTTGATCTTTGACAAGCCAATTAAATCATTCAGTGGGCAAAAGATTCTATTTGACAAATGGTGCTGGGTGAACTGGCTGGTGACATGTAGAAGACTAAAACTGGACCCACACCTCTCACCATTAACTAGGGTAGACTCTCACTGGATTAAAGATTTAAACTTAAGACATGAAACTATCAAAATATTAGAAGAAAGTGCAGGGGAAACTCTCGAAAGAATTGGCTTGGGTGAATACTTTATGA
>CAUYON010191993.1:0-19488 GCA_963573935.1 Arctocebus calabarensis
AACCCAATTATAGCATAGGAATACAGGGAAGGGGGAAAGGGAGGGAAGGGGAGGGGGGAGTATGGGTGGAGGGAGGACACACCTACGGTGCATCTTAGCAGGGTACTGGGGAAACTTGTTAAATGTAGAGTATCAATGTCTTTATATAGTGATCAAGAAAATGCCATGAAGGCTATCTGTAACAGTACTATCAAAGCATTTCTGAATGTATATGAATCGTGCCCTATGATTGCACCAATGTACAGAATTATGATTCAATAAATTATAATAAAAAAAAAAAACTCTAGAGCTGTTTTGGTACACAATGCTCCAAAATCCTTTCCTAGAATACGTCTAGGTAGGGAAGCCAGTACCAAAACCCAGACTTGACAACTCTTCAGAGTTTCAGCAACTCACTGTACCAGTTGAAGTTCAATCAAGAAGCATAATCATCTGAGGTGATATGGAATAGCAGATGTAATATCAGAATTAGATCTTACACAACTGATACAAGGCAAAGGTATATAGTGACAAAAAAATCCTTGGAAATCACAATTTAAAAGGTATTTCATATCTAATGCATGTATACATATGACTGATACTCTAGACAGAAACTAGCAAAAATATTCAAGAGGGACATTTCCAAATGATGGGATAATGAGAGGTTTTATTTCTATTTTCATTTACTTGCTCTCTAATTTTATGTACTAAACAGGTATTCAAACCAAAAATCTTTGTTAATACTTATTATTCGTTCATTTATTTCATACTTTGCCTAGCACTTTTTTTTCCTCTAAAAACCTCAAGATGAGGTATTGGAGGTACTCACAAGTAATTGTAAAGTTAATTAAGGGGAAGAAGCAAGGTAGATGGAAGGAGAGAATACCAGGCTTGGGAGTGTCAAACACCATGTAGTCCAACTCAACATCTGACAGATGGGGATACCGAAGGCCACAGGTTCAAATCCCTGTCTAAGACCACGCAGAGCCTGGAGAGACCTTACAGAGTGTGCTGTCCTCCACATCTGATCTCTCCAAGGTCGCACCCATGGTTGATTTTATGATGCTGATAATGATTAAAACGAGGAGCGGGGATAGCCCTTTAATCTCAGCCTTCCTTGGGAGGAACTGAAACATTTCTCCTCTAAACAGGCACACTAAACTAGTTAGTTTTCTTCACGACCTTGGAGTGCCCACAGCGGCCCTGTGATCAGCAACCATTGCTTCTCTTCCCAGCATTCCAGGGGGGACTCAGGTGGTGATCAAACAGTAGACTCTGCTGACCAAAGTGCTGCCTGTTCCTGATAGCAGAGATGTATTTGCCTGAAGTTGCCTCCTGAATCTGCAGAAACTTCATTACCAGTTGTTGCTCCCAGAAAACCTTCCTATCAGTCAAGCTTACACATAGCTGGCTGCTCAGTTAAAGCAAGTAATGAGCCAAGGAAAAATCAAAAAGTGTATGGTTTTGATACACGGGATTTTATTACTGGCAATAGTCAGTAATCATGGGCCAGTGAATTTTCAAAGCAGTCTTAAAAAAAAAAATCCCTTTTCTTGATACTTAGATACAGTGCTGAGAAAGAAAGATGAGATACTTCCTTATTAATGCTCCATTTTTCTTAGGTTTTTTTAGTTTTAACTCCATGGACCATAATCTGGAAACTTAATCTTAAAAGATTATATGATTAATTATTTAAAATAAGATTATGACTTAATCTTAAAAGATTAGAAAAAGTCGACAAAACATAGGTAGGTAAAAACACACCGAGCCTAAAGTCAGAAAAGTGGAGACTTGCATTTTGATGCTAAATATTTTGGTATGTTGTCTGGGGCAAGGCATCTCACTTGAGCAACGTTCTGGTTTCCTCCATGAAAAAGCAGGGTAGTATTTATACTTATCCTTTCAAACCTTACTGTGTTGTTCAAAGGGTCAACAGAATGGGTATAAAAACATTTAAATATTATCATTTTTGTTAATTATAATTCTAATATTCTCCATGGTGTTAGACTTCTCTTCAAAACAGAATTAATCTCTAGGTATCCAGTGCTTATAGTTCTCAATGGACAGGGAAAAACTGAGAGGAGAAGAAAAAAAAAAAAAGCCACTCTTTTCCTGGAAAGCTTTGTTGTTTAATCCTCTTCTTGGAGTAAAAAAATCCCAGCCACACTGTAGGGAACAGAATGCAGCCTTCTCTTTGATGTCACCCGTAGCCAAATAGTTAGTATCACTTCCCCCTTTTCACCAACCGATGCAAACATCTTATGTTTGGATTTCTCTGGTGACCACGTCAAACATTGAAATCTCCTGCTTGAACATGTCCCAAAGCCAAAACAACCCAAAGAAAGAGATGAAGGAAAAGGAGAGAGGGGAGAGAGAGATGCGTATTTTTTAAGGAGATGATGGTTATGAGACTGTTTAGAGCCAAATAGTTTTCTTTAAACAGAGAAGGTCACGGCAGCCCCAGACAGGCGCAGGCAGGAGCAGACACACAATCTGCTCTCTCCAAGTGGCTCAGTTGCCTCCCATCGGCCAGACCTTCACACCCTGCCCTGCACTAACAAGCGTGGACCTGGCCTTTCAGGTACAATCCTTCTAGGGATGGGCCGCTCTTGGGTTCTGCCTGAAGCCAGGGTGAGTCATGTAAAGATTTTGAATCCTTCTTTATCCACACAGACCCAGCTGCCATGCCCACCAGCGATGAACTATGCCACTCCTTAATCCAGCTAAATCAACACAGACCCAGGGCAAGTCGTGGGAATCAGGAAAATGGGGGTGCACAGAGCCTTTAAAGAGCCCAAGAGGTGAGATTTAGGGCAAGAAACCTCGTCAGTAGCTCCTTCTCTGCCAACCGTTAAGTCCTTGTCACTCTCCACACCCCAAGGTTCAAACCAAGACTCAACCGTCTTACCAGTTACAGACAGATGCTGCAAATGCTGCCTTCGGTACCACTACACCAATTTGACTCGATGATCTTCTGGTTGCATTTGAGGTCCTCCCGTGCACCACCTTTCAGGTGGTTAATTCTCAGCAGAGCCAGTGATCATTAGCTGAGTATCAAGCCTTAAGCAGTGCATGCGTAATTATACTAATCGGTTGATTAATGCAGATTCTGTTGAGAAATACTACATTTTAAGGAAGTGCAACCTTTTAACTTCTGAGTTGGAGCAGGCAGCATGCCAAGAGGAAAAGAACTGGATTGAGTTATAGAACGATTCACTGAGCCTTGGGCACTGTACTGGGCAGAGACCAAGCAGGGGTCAGGGATTCTCAGAGGATCCAGGGAGAGTTGAGCAGGCAAGTAACAGTCAGATACCACAGTCAGTGACCTTGATCCCTTCTGTTTGTCAGGTCCAGGTTGGGGTATGTCAGTCATCAACCTCTATTGATCTTATTTTCCACAGTGCTTCTATCTATATTTAATTGAATTACATTATGCAGTACCCCATAGCCCAGAATATTGGTTTCTTTAGTATTAAAAGACTCCATTAGCCTGTGTACAGAGCTGGCTTCTTTTTCTTCCCTAATAAGGCAATACAACTTTTTTTTTTTTTTACATACATTTGAAGAAGCCAGGCGAGGTGACCTGCCCTTGTAATCCTAGTACTCTGGGAGGCTGAAGTGGGTGGATTGCCTGAGCTCGGGAGTTTGAGAACAGCCTGAGCAAAAGCAAGACCCCATTTCTACTAAAAATAGAAAAACTTTCTGGGTATTATGGTAGTTACCTATAGTCCCAGCTATTTGGGGCAGCTGAGAGAAGTGGATTGTTAAGGCCAAGAATTTGAGGTTGCTGTGAGTTATGGCACCACAGTCCTCTACCAAGGGTGACAGAGTGAGACTATGTCTCAAAAAAAGGAAAAAAAAAAAAAACCAACATTACTGGAGTTAGCTTGGTAAGAATGAATAGAACTAGAGAATCATAGCATCGTTGGGTTCAGAAGGACTTTAGATATTACTCCATATCTGAAGTGCCAATATAATGCTCCTACCAAACTTTCCATCCAGTTTCTTCTGAGAAGTCCAGGGCAAGGAACTCTCTACCTTCCAAGGTGGCCCATTTCAATGGGTGGTCATATTTAGAAGTTGGACAGTTTACATTTAGATGTGTTTATTGGTTCAATTATAGGAAGGAATTTATCACAGCAAGATAGCATTTATCAATGATATTTGGGGCTATGCGTAGTTGGTGACCTCAGTGATAAAAATAGGGTTTCATGGCTGGGCGTGGTGGCTCACACCTATAATCCCAGCACTCTGGGAGGCCAAGGCAGGTGGATTGCCTGAGCTCACAAGTTCGAGACTAACCTGAGCCAGAGTGAAACCTCACCTCTAAAAATAGCCAGGCGTTGTGGTAGGTGCCTGTAGTCCCTGCTACTTGGGAAGCAAGAAAAAAGACTCCCTTGAGCCCAAGAGTTTGAGGTTGCTGTGAGCTGTGAAGCTATGGCACTCTACTGAGGGCAACAAAATGAGGTTCTGTTTAAAAAAAAAAAAAAATAGGGTTTCATGACCATAGTGTATATACCCTAACTCTCAACCCAGATATAAGTCCTTGGTCAGCAGAATAAGCAGACAAAATTGTACAGGGCACAGAGTGCACATCTATTGTCAGGACTAGAGAAATATTCATAAGTGACCGACTTAAGCATTTGTGATAAATCCTTGTGTGGGACACCTTCGTGGTCACAGAGAAAGGAGCTAAACCTGACTTACTTTAATTTTAGCGTTTAAGAGCTCATGTGAAAATCAGGCCAGCATAACACTTTTCTCTGGGCATGAGATGGAAAGTTATTGTGCCCTAGCACCTTAGTCATTTTTACAGGTTTTCTTCCTTTCTCTTGTCTTGAGCCTAGACCTAAGTAAGAAAATCACAGAATTAGGTTCCTAATACAGTTTTAGAACTAGAATTTCCCAACAGAAATATTATCTGATTTCCTTGTCTTAAAAGCAGGAATCTGAGGCCTAACAAAGGTGAGCAACTAACTCAACTTCCATGACACCCTTAAATTATGAAGATCCCAAAAAAAAGAGTGAAGAAAAGAATATACTTACTGTGCTTTGAACTGCTTTTGAAAATAATTTAATTGATGATCTTTAAAAATTTTCATGGCACATCTAAGATTCTCTCATGGCACACCAGGGTGCCACAGCCCAGGGGTTGAAAAATCACTGCCCTAAACATTTTATATGGCTGGCACTGGTGTGGAATAAACTTGAGATTTTCATGGGGGGATTCTTCTGCTATTGGTTTAATTTCATCAATTTATGAAGTATCTCCTCCATTTATTAGTGTGTTCTTCATATTTAATGCCTCTGGTAGGTAATAATAGGCAATAAAGCAAACTAAGACTCTAGCACTAGCATCAGGTGGTAAAGTAACAATGTACACAGAAGTTGATATGTAAACATAAATAAATAAAATAACATTCTGAAGTATTATTCACCAGTCACAATTTTTTAAATTGCCTGTACTGAAACATGTTTATAGTAAAGACTACCTGCAAAATTTAAAGTCAGACTTTTTCTTATAGTTGTGCTAAGTCCCACATTTGGTTACATATTCTTTGCACACTTTTTTGTTTAATGTACACATTTTTAAAATATACATTTAGATGTTTTAAATAGAAAACACAGATTAAACCAGAATTTGCCTTAATAAAGAAATATCTATTTTCTTTTTTGTGTGTGGTTTTTGGCTGGGGCTCGTTTTGAACTTGCCACCTCCGGCATATGGGGCCAATGCCCTACTCCTTTGAGCCACAGGCGCTGCCCAGAAATACCTATTTTCTAAATTAAAGCAATCTTTATATATTGAAAATAGGTGATCAGTTTTAATAAGTTCAATGGTCTCAAAAAGTAGAGGAAAATGCAAAGAAAACGTAGCTATGTGGCTTTAGCAGAATCATTCTATTGTTGCTGTTAAACCTTGAGTGAAAGTCCATAAACATAAAACATAATGGTCCACATGGAATTCTCCTACAGAGGACAATTATATGGCAGTTTAGAGAAGCCAGTCCTTGGGCTGATAGGAGAACTCTCATCTTGTGAATAAAATTGTTATAAAATATAAGATGTATGATTTACACTCTTATTTCATACCTAAGTAAAATGTGAACATCTTCTCATCCTTCTAAAGCTCACTGAGGATTTCTTACTTCAAATATGTAAACGATTCGAGTCAGAGACATAAGCTCAGTAAAAATAGCTAACCTTTAGCGAGTGCTTACTATAAGCCAGGCACTGTTCTCTGAATTTACAGGTAATCCCTCCTTGGTTAACTCAATGAATGAGTTCTTATTCTATGAATTTATAGGTAATCACTCCTTGGTCTTAACTCAATTGAATGAGGAGCCGTTATCCTTATTTTTACAAATGCCCAGATTTGCACAGCTGCTACATGAGGGAGCCTGTATTCAGAAAGTGACTCCAAGGTCTAGGGTTCTCTAATACAAGGCTGTATGGCCTTTATGGAGTCCTGGCCAGTCGACAGGTAGCCCCAGAAGCAAGAGTGACATCTACGATATGGTAAGGGTTTGAGGAGAATCTTGTGGTTTCTGCTGCCTCAATGCTGCCATCTTCCTTACCAGACAGAGCTTCCTATTTTGATGGGTGAGTCATCTAGTTATTTTTCATAACCTTCAGCACAATTTCCTCTTTAAGGGGAAATTAATTTACACTTAGAATTAGTCTTACCTTAGTGAACACTTCTGAATGTTCTGCTGGTTACTCCCCAATGTTGGGTAAAATGTGACATCTACTCCCTCTAAGACTTGAAAAAAAAATCGGTCAAGTCTCATCTTACCATAAGGAAAGCCCACAAAGAAAAGGATTCATATGTGTTGAGAGATGAGTGAATGAGTCTTCTCTGAGAGTTTTTTGGACTCGGCAGTCTCCAAACATCTGCTCTAGGGCTGAATCTTAAAGTCATTAATCCAGCAAATATTCACGGAGCAGTCTCGGTGTGAAAGGAGATGTGAGGTCCTGTGCGTGGAATTGGAACATCCATAGGGAAGACTCCTTTTCTTTGTTCGCCTACTTGCCCATTCATTCAATAAATCACATTTATTGAGCACTTCCTATGCTTAACACATACAAGAAGTGGAGGCATGTATGTCAACAATGAAGGATTCAGACTAGAAACCCCAGGTTTCCAACTTGACTTCACCACTTAATAGCTGTAAAATGAGGAAAATACCAGTATCAACATCCTCAGTTAGCCTTGCGTGTTAAGGGAGATCACTCACGTTAAGTGGTCGATAAAGGTTATTATTTAACTATCAGCCATAATTCTGGTTCTCAATGAATAAGCAAACTCATGAGAAGACAAATTACTAGAATATGAGGTACAAATAAAAATGTTCAGATTAAGAAAAGGATGACTTACAACACAGAAAATCAGGGAAGGGTTCCTTTCTAAAGAATGCTGTACTGGAGCAGTTCTGGACACACAGATGTGCAGAGGAAAGGCCTTGGAGGTAGACAGGGCCCAACAAATACATGAAAGTGTTGGAAAGCAAGATGCTGACCTCCTGAGTCATGGCGTGATTAATTTGACAGAAGTTCAGGTTGCATAAAGAGGCCAGACTGAGACAATCCTGGAGAAAAAGGCGAGAAATATCTCATGGAGCACCTTGAAAACCACCTGGGGAGTTGGAGTTTCATACTATTATATACAAGGCAGGCATGCACCTACAGATTTATGCGCATCATTTACTAGTTTCACTTTTGTTTTCACTTACTGCTGGGTATAGACCTTTTAGATTTTAGGTAATCTATTCCTTTATGTTTGGGAAACTTGGTTGCCTCCTGATGTGCTTTCACATGCGTCACCCCACCTGAGTGATTAGCAGCCTTAGGAAGAAGGCTCCGGGTGGGGATGAGGCCCACTCACCAAGAAGGAAATCACAAGGGAAGGTCAGTTTCTGTTCCTTGAATGGCCGGGATGTGGATTTCATGGCTTCTGATTCCAACACTCTTTCTGTTTTCTGAGGCAGGATGTGCAAGCATACTATAAGAAGGAAGCTGAGACCTTGTTACCTAGGTGGTAGAGAGAATTTTTTTTTTTTTTAAAGACAGAGTCTCACTTTATCGCCTTCGGTAGAGTGATGCGGCATCACAGCTCACAGCAACCTCCAGCTCTTGGGCTTAGGCGATTCTCTTGCCTCAGCCTCCTGAGTAGCTGGGACTACAGGCATCTGCCACAATGCCTGGCTATTTTTTTGGTTGTTGTTGCAGTTTGGCTGGGGCCAAGTTTGAACCCACCACCCTTGGTATATGGGGCCGGCGCCCTACTCACTGAGCCACAGGTGCTGCCGAGAGAAGAAATTTTTACAAGGCCCTCCAGCTTGGGGTTACTGTGCCACCACTGGGCCTCTCGCCCTTGCTGAGATCTGCAACAGTAAAATCAGCAATGACTATTTCCCTCCTCTCCTGGTGGGCCTACTGAGTGCCTTAACTCTGGCTTATCCCAGGTTCCTTAAAGGGCTTCAAAAGGAATTGTTATTGACTAAATTCTGGGGTTATCTGTCCTGGAAATCCAGTCTCTCATTCCTCTTGTCCTCCATGGAAGAGCTGGGCTTTTAATCTGAACCTTGGAGAAATCAGAGGCCTGGTTTGTTCATCTGGTTTTCAGGACGTTGGACGTGTGTGTGAAGAGCATAAAGTCCCACTGAACATGAAAGTATCCCAATGTCTTGACAAATCTAAGTCACCTCCTTCTGCCTTAAATTCTATTCTCATATTTCCCAAAGTTGGATATTCTCCCCTATTCCTTTCCTTAAGCAGTTACATAAAAGGGTAGTTTGGATAAGAACCAATTTTTAAGCACACCCCAGAGGCAATTTACTTATGTGCAAATTATTTATACAAAATAATTTAAGTATACAGATGCTTATCTAACAATTTATCCAAAGCCTGTGAGGTCCAAGAGGAAGACTGTGCGAGTGTGTGTTCTTTGTTGTCTAAAAACGTGAACATTGGCCAGGTGGGGTGGCTCTGCCAGGTGCATTGGCTCACGCCTGTAATCTCAGCACTCTGGGAGGCCGAGGTGGGAGGATTGTTTGAGTTCAGAAGTGAGAGACCAGCCTGAGCAAGAGTGAGGCACTGGCTCTCCTAAACATAGAAAAAATAGATGGCCATAATGGTATGCACCTGTAGTCCCAGTTATTCAGGAGGCTGAAGCAGGAGGATCCCTTGAACTCAGGAGTTTGAGGTTGCTGTGAGCTGTGACACCATGGCACTCCATCCAGCCTAGGGAGACAGCGAGATTATGTTTCAATAAATAGATTAATTAATTAATTTAAAAAATGTGAATATTTTTCTTTGCACACATAGTAAGTGGATCAATCAGTTTTGGTAAAGGATTGTGCAAGTGTCTCTCTATATGAAGTACAGGCCTATGTTTTTTGATCCATTACGGTCATTTTCTTTAAGTTTTGTTTTGTTTTGAGACAGTCTCACTTTGTTACTCTTGGTAGAGGGCCTTGGGGTCACAGCTCACAGCAACTTCAAACTCCTACGCTCCAGTGATTCTCTTGCCTCAGCCTCCCACTGAGGACTGGGACTATAGGCACCCACCACAATGCCTGGCTATTTTTTTAGAGATGGGGTCTCACTCTTGCTCAGGCTGGTCTCAAACTCCTGAGTTCAAGCAATCCACCTGTCTTGGCCTCCCAGAGTACTAAGATTACAGGCGTGAGCCACTGTTCCGGGTCACATCATATATACTTCTAAAAATTTGTCTTTTTTCACTTAACAGTTATATGACCCTAGTCAAGTTACTCAGATGTTTTGAGTTTTAGTTTCCTTATCTTTAAAATAAAGATACTAATAATATCTATTTCTTGAAGAATTAAATGAGATGATGTGTATTCAATAAATGTTTGTTAAGATGGTAACAGTGATTAGATTTTTTTCTAGAGGGAAGGAATGATATGATATTATAAGCAATAAATCAACCTCCTCTCATGTGATAAGAGGTCAGATATCAAAATCCAGTAAAATATTTCAATTTTTTATACACTTAGTGTATATAGGCTGTTTAATCAAAGCACTTGAGAATGCTTACAATAAAATAGGGTAAATAATATTATAATTAACATTTGGATTAAGAAAAACATGAATCACCTCTCTCCCTTTCTCTACCATAGTGCTGTGTGTGATTAACTCCATTTCTCACCATGTCTTCTCACAAGACTTTCAGAATCAAGTGGTTTCTGGCCAAGAAACATAAGCAAAATCTTTCCATTCCTCAGTGAACTTGAATGAAAATTGATAATAAAATCAGATACAACTCAAAGAGGAGACACTGGAAAAGAACCATGGTGGGTCTATAAGGAATTGCACGTGAGCACACACATATTTATGCTGAATCAAGGTCACTGTCATGTTCCCATATCAAGCTGAAAATGTCACTAGTTGGACAGTCAACCACATACCATTGGTCAAATGATTTTTCTCTTTGTTTATATGCTCTGCACTAATAAGCTGGTTTGGTAATAAATATGTAAGATCTTTTGTTTGAAAAAAAAACATGAATCATTTATGAAATCTGATAGTTATATAGTCCTTTACAGACCAGCTGGTACATTCTCAAACATTAGCTATTCTAATCCTTAATTTTCACAACAACTGTGTCAGAGTGATGTTTTCTTTTCTTTTTTTTTTTTTTTTTGAGACAGAGCCTCAAGCTGTCACCCTGGATAGAGTATAGTGGCATCACAGCTCACAGCAACCTCCAATTCCTGGGCTCAAGCGAGTCTCCTGTCTCTGCCTCCCAAGTAGCTGGGAGTACAGGCGCCTGCCACAATGCCTGGCCATTTTTGTTTGCAGCCATCATTGTTGTTTGGTGGGCCCGGGCTGGATTCGAACCCACCAACTCAGGTGTATGTGGCTGGCGCCTTAGCCTGTTGAGCCACAGGCGCCGAGCCAGAGTGATGTTTTCATTTATTCTATCTGAGTGAGAATAAAGTGACTTGTCTTAGTTCTCACCACTAGTGTGAGTTAAGGGATGCAGAAATGTTCAGGAGTCCATGGCTACAGTGTCATCAACTGCAGCTCAAGAGCATAGAGTCAATTACCCTTCGGCATTACCTTAAACCATGCATTTCCTTTCCCCAAGGTCAAGGCTATCTCCAAGAGGCAAAAAGGCAATAATAAGCCATGGCACGAGACAGAGCTGATTCAAACCCTGGCTCTACTGTTTTCTAGTTGTGTGATCCAAGGGCAAGTAACAGAGATTCTTTGAAGTTTAGTTACTGGTTTATAATTCAGAGCAATGACACCTAGCAGCTTTTCATGAAGATTGAACGCGACAGTGCTTACTGTGGGGACAGAAGGGCAGAGCAGCATGCAGTTGTGTATGTTGGGCTGTACACACATCTGGCTTTGACTCTGATGACCTTGAGGGTCTTGGCTGTCAGGGGAGTGACTCAGAAAGAAGGTATGTGTGTTGGGAGAGAGAATATTCCACAGGGAGAAAAGCCAATAAACAGAAAGGAGCAGTGCTCACAAGAAGAGTGCATCTGTGGCTGCCCGGCCATGGAACCTGGAGACTAGACCTTGGAGTAGGAGAGGAGAATGGGATGGGAATCAGAGATCATAGTTCCAGACACACTACTGCTGATTCAGTTGTATGACATCATCTCTAACACGTTTCTGGGCCTCAGTTTTATCACCTGAAAAGAAAATGGACACCAGGGAATCGAACCTCTAAGGTTCCTGTAAGCCTTGATCTTCTATCACAAGCTCCAGGGAACCAAGGTTTGTCTGAAAACATGAAGGGGTTGAATACAGAAGTTGTGGATATATTTATTTTGATTTGCTAGCTGATTTGACATATGGAGTACTTTGTATTTGTGTCTAATCAACTTTTTGTTTCTTATTTATATTCAAATCTTTAGGAAATAAAGGTAATTATTCACCTTGATTCCATCCTTTATCCTATGTAGCGCAACAAACTGGGAAAAATGTCACCAGTATCAGGCAAGAATTGGATCTACCAGCAGCTCTCAGCTATCATGTGCAACAAAAAGAAACATGTTCCATCCAAAGATTTCCAACTGTGCTGTCACTCTAATGATCAGACTAGCTAATTGTGAGAATGTCTCAGTGATAGACAACGGGGCTCCGATCAAAGCAAAGAGAGAGTAGAGAAAAGGAGAAGGAACAAGAGAAAAATACAGCAAGAGAAAAATAGAGAAGGAAGTGGAAGAAGCAAAGGTGGAAAGAAACTGACTTTGGATGGCAAGTCACAGTTTCCAAAGCACCTAAATAAAATAATATTCATGTTGCCCAGAGAGCAGGTGCTGGCAGCCCCAGCTACTCAGGAGGCTGAGGCAGGAGAATCTCTGGAGCCCAGGAGTTCTGAGTTGTGATGGACTGTGCCAGTGGTGCCCACTCTGAGCTCAGCATCAATATGGTGCCTCCTAGGAAGAGGAGTTCTGAGGGGGTACCAGGTTGCTTAAGGAGGGGTAACTCGGCCCAGATCAGGGACTGAGCAGGTCAAAAATTCCAGCAGATGGATAGTTGGGATCACACCTGGGAAGAGCCATTGCACTCTTGGCCTTGGCAACACAGTAAGGGTCTGTCTCTGAAAAGAGAAAAAGAAAAACAAACAAACAAAAAACAATATCCCATCTTGATCCTCATAATCACCTTGTGATTATTACACTATTGCAGAAAAAGAAACAAAGCCCAGAGGACTGAAGTGATTGCCAAAGGCCATGAGAATTGACCTCATTCCGGGGATCTTTTCTCTTTTATGACTTATCTCCTGTGTTGTCCTAGAGGGGTGTGTACTGTCTTCACCACTATTCTGTGAGCACTTTGAGGACAAGGCCTGGGTCACATTCAGGCCTATACTCCCTGCAGTGTCTGAAGTTTAAAGTCTTGAACATTTTAGGTGTTAAGTAGATGTATAGATGGATGAATGAATGAATGAATCTCCAAAAATAACTTCTAAAATCAAAGGTCATAAAATTGGGATTCTTCCTTTTCCGGTTTCACTCTTTTGATGACAGGACTCAGCTAAGACTGTCTACCCAGACATGACCACTCATCTTTTCAGGAATCCGTCTAAGAACCCAGATAATAGCTTTTAGTCATTTATTGAGCAATTTGCATAGAGTCTTATATACTCGGAGAAACTCTTGCTTTGGTTATTTTATGCCATGAGGTGGCTAAGTAGGAATTGCTGTGACTCATAGTTTGTAGAAGAAAGGACTATGGTCTGAGGAAGTGAGGTGGTTTGCTTGAGCTCAACCTCCATGGAATAGTTGAGCCTGGATTTGCAATCCTCCACAGACCTCTCACTCTGCGTGCCTCTCTGAGACCTCTTGCTGTCTCACCCAGCTACACAGGAACATGGCTGCCTGAACACAGTCCATCTGGTATCGTGACACTGGGAGTCAAGATAATCTGATGGCCTTCAAATCTAAAGAAAAATATTCACATCAATATACTCACTGTTTGGATGACATGGTTATGTAGCACCTCTGTCTGTAAAATGGTTTAAGTTTCTTAAGAGAAAAGAAAAACATTGGTCATTGTTTTTCCTACAACTTGGCAGAAATGGCCCTATGAGAAAGTGGCAGAAGAGGACTCCTGGGCCTCAAGTCTGCTGGGCTTCGTCCACTTGTCCACTCTCTAACCCCACCAGGTAGTGCCCTGAAATTTGCCACTTGTGGTAATGATCTCAGAGAGAGTATTGGTTTATTTACAGTCATTGTTTTTCCATCTGAGAAAAAAGAGTTAAATTTTTCCTAATATGAATTATTCCTTCTGAGAGCATACACACTGCCCAATAATAAAATAAATATATATAAAATATATACAATTTTTTTCAACTAAAAACTGAATTTAAAAAATGGAAAAGACACATACCAGAAAGGAATGGGTCATTCTATGGAAAAAGTAACTTAGCCTGAAGTGTCACTCAGTAAATACTTACTGAGTGCCTACTGTATGCCATACATCCATCTAAGCACTAAAGATACCAAGTACAAGAGTGACAAAATCTCTGAACTCCTAGAGTTTGTATCCTAATGGGAAGAAATTGAAGAAACACATGAATACAAAATATAACAGAGGTACTAAGTGCTGTGCAGAAGGCAACAGGGGAAAGGGAGATAAAGAGCTACGTGGCAGAGGGGGTGCTAGTTAGTAGGTGATGTTTGAGCTGAGATCTAAAGAAAGTAGCCTCCTGTGGCCATCTGAGGGAAGAATGGTCCAGTCAGAGGAAAAGTAATTTGAGAAGGTCTGTGGTGGGAGGAAGCTTGGGTGCCCTGAGAATGTAAGACATTCAAGATGGCTGGAGCAGAGCCAGAGGGGTGGTCCAAGGGTTAGTGGGGGAGCCTCACTGGGCCCAGGCAGGACTATGCGTCTCTGACAATGGATGAAGTGGCTTCTTTGGAGGGTTTTGAGCTGATCACTGTGGCTACTCTGTGGACAATAGACTTGGAGGCTAGAACAGAGGAGGGAAGTGGACACAGCAAGCAGAAGGGAAATAGACTGATAGGCTGCTCCGAGAGTTTAAATCTAGAACCATTGTGCCATGGGCAGTCCGTGCTGTTGGGCCCAAATAAAGAGAAATCTCTGGGCCAAGTTTAGGGTTAACTTATCATTAAAGCTTGAACTGTGAGAGAATTCAGAAACATGAAACTCAGTTTAAAAGTATCTGACTATTTCTACCTCTCTAGAGTAATGCAAATAAATATTACCTTTGATAAGCATACAGGCAATTTTTCCTTCCAACTGTGGAAAATAAAGTAACGTTCCATATCACGTCTCTTAGTTCTTATATGGCTTGAATTGTTAAATGGGATGTGAGCTGAATAATTTAGCCAATTTTTACATATTAAAAGAAGCAAAAGAAAAAAATCCTCAGCAGTTTACAGAAGTGAAGAGTAGATTATACTACCCTCAAAAAAGTTGCAATTCTCTCAGTAGCATAAATATGATTATCTTAACGTGTGAAAGAGGCACAGGTTGCTGCACTTGGAAGAGATTCCACGTTTCAGATGAAGAAACTGAGGCACAGAAGGGAGAGAAACTGTCCAAGTTGTATGCCATGTACTGGGTTGAGATCAGAACCTGATTCTCAGTTCAGCATGTGACTCCTCCCCATTAAAGGTTTTTTTCATAAATATAAAGGTTGATTATCCCTAATCTGAAAATCTGAAATCTGCAATGCTCAAAATCTGGAAATTTTTGAGCACTGACGTGATGCCTCAAACGGAAAATTCCATGCATAATGACTTAACACAAACTTTGTTTCACAAAACAAATTTTGCACAAAAAAAAAAAATATATATATATATATATATAATTCTTAAAAATATTTATAAAAATACTTTCAGGGTATGCATGTGCACATAAATGAATTCTGTGTTGAGACTTAGGTCCTATCCCCAAGATAGCACATAATGCATATGTAAATATGCCAAAATCTGAAAAAAATCCCGAATCTAAAACACTGCTTGTCCCAAGAGTTTCAGATAAGAGATACTCAATCTATACTTTGGTTCTCATATGTTAGAGGGGTTTCAAGTATATCACTTAGAGATCCTGGCATTAAGAAGCTCTGTCTTCGGCGGGATGCGGTGGCTCATGCCTGTAATCCAAGCACTCTGGGAGGCTGAGGCGAGTGGATTGCTTGAGCTCAAGAGTTTGAGACCACCGTGAGCAAGAGTGAGACCTCCATCTCCAAAACAAATAAAAAATAGCCAGGCGTTGTGGTGGATGACTATAGTCCCAGCTACTCAGGAGGCTGAGACAAGAGAATCTTGCACCAAAGTGTTTGAGGTTGCTGTGAGCTATGATGCCACAACACTCAACCCCAGAGTGACTGAGTGAGACTCGGTCTCATAAAAGGAAGAAGCAGCAGCTCTGTTTTCTCCATGTCCTTAGTCACTAACAAGAGCTGAACCTATCCACGCCAGCCAGGACTCACCACCTTGGTCCCTTACTCCTCTCTCCCTCACACTCCAGCCTCACATACCCTGTGGGGATTGTCATTCCTCTCTAACTGCTCTTTCTTAGGGACTCCACGTGCCTGGCTTTTATCCCCTCCCTCCCTAGAGAGGGCGAAGCTAAGTGGATAATATCTAGATTTTGTGATGGCGGTTGGGAGAACCCCCACACTTTTAATGTTTTTATTCCTTCACAAAAAAGATTTGCATTTTCAAGCCTTGGAATTTCAAACTGTGACTTTGTTTTAATGACTTTGAATGTCAAAAAATACTTAGGATTCTTTCAGTTTTTTGAAAAAAAAAAAAAATTCCAGGACCAGCTATCTTGGAAAGGTACTAGAGAGCTAGACCTTGCTCTAGAACTCAGTGGCCTTGTCCCCTTCATAGGGCCACTTTCCTCCAAGGGCCTCCACTTTCCGACCAGGAAGGGCAAAGGAGAGGGCCTTGCTGTAGGCAGTGGCTGCGGAACATCTGAAACACTTTCCAAACGTTGCCATTTCCATGCCAGATGTTTTCTTACAGCCCCAGCCCTTCGGGCTGTTCCTTTCTCACCCGACAATCCCAACATCCTCCTTCACGGTCTCAAATTCTAAGATTGCTATTCAGACCGATAAACATTTCCTGAGAGCTTCTCTTGGGCTCGCTGTTAGACTGAGCCCTGTGAGGCAATAACAAAGAAGCATAAAACATCATTTCTTCCCTTAAGAAAATCTAATCGGAAAAGAGGCCTGTTTGCATGAGCGAGAAGTTTGCATTATGGATTTTTCTTTAAAGGAATGCCATTTTAGTGTTTTTATGCACTTTTAGTAACTCAGAACCAGCCCGCAAAGCACTGCTTAGGAAAGCACTTAGCGGAATGCTTTAATTAATCCACTAAAATTCTTTGAAATGAACAAATCAAGGGCTTCTTTGTAAATGGGGGGGGGGGATCAGAGGCTTGGAAAACAATTGGTTCTCTTAAATATTTGAAACATTTTTGTCATAGTTTCACGACATTAATTTGTCCCATTATAGAGGGGAAAAAAAATACAAAAAGCATAGAAACTTTCTGAAGGATCACATTTTCAGAATGACTGGAATCTAAAATCTGAATGGAAAGTAGATTCTCTCTGCCCGAAATGGTGTGTGGCTCATTTCTATCGTCAAATCTGTAAACCATCTTTGAAGGTTGAGTTCAAATATTACCACACTCAGAATAATAATAATGAGTGCCTCCTTTAACTCCTTGGATCGACCACCTGCCCTACCTTAAAGCACTCGGCACCTCTTTCCTTGCATCATAATGATTTGTGTACCTGACATATTTTGCCCTGGGCTGGCCTCCCCGGGAGCAGGGAGCATGTCTAATTGACCTGTTCAACTGTGCCTGGTAAGCAGCAGGTTTTCACATGTTGTTAGAGTAGTGGTCTGGTTGCCATTCTGTGACAGATGACTGTATCAATGAGGACACAGGTTCAGCTGCACTAACAGTGATCCAAAATAATAAGAGCTGAAATGAGTTAGCTATTTCTTTCTTGTCTACATTAAACATGCACACACCCCCGTAAGGAGTCTAGGGCTGATAAAGTAGCTCGACGTCTGGGAAACCAGGCTGCTCCTAACTAGCTGCTCTCAACCAGCTGCATGAAACGTAGGCTCTTCCCCAGGTCTGTGCTCCAGTCCATTCGAAGGAGGACAAGGAGAAAGGGGGGCCTGTTACCTTCACTGATGGCACAATGGGGCAGTTATATGCTCTGATCCACTCGCACCCATTGAAAACTCCGTCTTATGGCCCCACTTGCCCAGTAGTGGGCTAGAACCCATGCTGAGGTCGGTGTGGATTGTGAATCACTTGGTTCCTTGAAATCAGCCAGGGAAGAATCAGTACCAGAATCAAGAACTCACAAACTCATCTTCTTTTTTCTTCCCTGAGAGCTGGTTATTAAACATCCACCAGCAATCCACTGCACCTAGATGCAAGAGACGCAGAACTACATGGCTTTTCCCCCTCTGGATGATCAGGTATCTAGCTAACAATTCTGCATTTTGCAGCAACAGGTTGTATTTATATAGAAGAAGCTAAGAATGGACATTTGCCAACAATTAGAAGTCTCTATAACTAAGAAGTTATGTGGAAACATGGAAGAGAAAATTGGAAAGCCTATGTTTTCAACTGTGAAAGAACAGATACGTCTGTATGTGCGTATATATGGAGGCTAATTACTACCCTCCTCCAGCTGTGAAGCCTTTGCTAGGCAGAAGATAAGCTTATTCTGTGTGGCCTCAGGGATAGATCTCTGAGTAGGGGTTCTAAGAGCTCAATTCTGCTTCTTTTTGACTAGGAGCACTGTCCAGAAATAAAGCTCTGGTTCCCACCACTGTAGGCGTCCACAACAGGACTGAATAATCACTTGTAGGTTTCCACAGAGGAGATTGCCTTTTGACTGGATGTTACCCTAGCCATCTTCCAGATCTTCAGATCTGAAGGACATTATACTGACCTCTCAGACTCTTACAACGCCCAGTACTTTCCGTTGCTCCCCTTACCATAGATTGTCATTTTTAGGCTAATAGTTTAATTAATATCAGTCTTTTTAACTAGACTATAAGACCAGCCACTGTGTTGTTTCATTCACCATTGTGTCTGCGGCATGAAACCAAGTGAGCAGCCACACTGGTCATTCATTAAATACGCCCTGGATGGAGGATAGATTCACTGTGAGCTACCGTGTGGATGTGCTTGTACAGGCGCCATGATAATCATTATTTAAAAGTAAGATCTGTAGATATAAAACAGAACAGAAAGCAGGTGAAGGAAGTGGCAATAAGTACAACCAGTCATGTAGAGGGAACTGAATTTGATTCTAGGCTTCTTGGAAACCAAATACAAAAAGAGAACATGTTGGATTACTAAATTTGCTTTCTCTAACGAGAAAGAGCTCGTGAAGTCATCTGCAGAGCCAAGTGTTCCTGGTGATTTATTAAAATTAGACTATTATTTCCTCTCAGTTAATGTTTAATCATGATCAAATGTCTTTCCTTGAAAGAAAGAAAGAAAATAGAAAGGCAAGGAAAGGCAATCTCCCTCTCCCGACCTCCAGCAATTGTTCTGTCACTAAGATTTCTTCCCGAGGGTATGCCCTTGCTGTCCCCTCACTCACATTTGTTTTGCTTCTACTCTCAACAGTCTATCAGAGCTGCAGTTCTGGAGGGTAGCCGTAAGATCACCCCAGCTCTATCTGTTTGTGTCTTTATTGCAGTTGACATATCTTAATTATTTGACACTCCTGACCTTGGCTAGGTCATGTCCCCTGGTTCTGTCACACTGGATTTTGCTAGTTTTCATTCTATCTTCCTGAGTGTTCTTCCGAAGTCTGTTTTAAGGGTCGCTTCAGCTCTGCTCTTTTATTGAACATTTTAAGTAGAAAATTTTTTTTTTTTTAATAATTTTATTGAATCATAATTATGTACATTGGTGCAATCACAGGGCACGATTCATATACATTCAGAAATATTTTGATCATACTGTTACAGATATCCTTCATGGCATTTCCTTGATCACTATATA
>CAUYON010191995.1:0-11193 GCA_963573935.1 Arctocebus calabarensis
GTGGACAGTGGTCAAGATGAGTGGGATGGCATGCGCCAGACACACCGGGGGAGTTGAGAAGCTGGAGGCCAGGAGGAAGCCAGGATGCTAAGACTAGGAATCCAGGCTGTGCTGAAGGCCTTGGCTACACCCGTGGTTCTAATAGAGGGAGTGACTAAAGTAGCTATGTAAAGAAAAATCAGCATGGTTAGAAACTGTAAAAACTGGCTTGGCCGGTGGCGCCTGTGTCTCAGTGAGTAGTGTGCCGGTGCCATATACCGAGGGTAGCGGGTTCGAACCTGACCCCAGCCAAACTGCAACAAAAAATAGCAGGACGTTGTGGCGGGAGCCTGCAGTCCCAGCTACTCAGGAGGCTGAAGCAAGAGAATCATCTAAGCGCAGGAGTTGGAGGTTGCTGTGAGCTGGGACCCCACAGCATTCTACCGAGGGTGACAAAGGGAGACTCTGTCTCTAAAAAAAAAAAAAAATTCTTGAAGAATGTTGCTGAAGATTAGGAGTCCAACAAATGCACTTCATGTTCTTCAGGAGCCCCAAGGCTGGGTGGTGGCTCACACCTGTATCTCAGCACTTTGGGAGGCTGCAGCAGGAAGAGAGACTCACAGCAAGATTTGGATTTCTTTTAAATTCCTTTGCCAGAGTGTGCTGCTCTGAGGGCAGCTGAGCAGGACTAAACTATATGGAGCCCTAGATATCCCTAGCCCAATAGAGCCCTAGAAATGTGGGGTATATGTATGTATGATATGTTTTCTATGGTACTGGAGTTTCCTTGATGTCATTTCACCCTCCTAACACAACAGATTCATAATAGAGTCAATTAGTACGTATAACTCTGTTTGGTAGATGGGAAATTGAGGGTCACACAGCCAGTGCAGGGTGCTACGGTTTACCTTTCTGCTCTATAGTTGCCTCCAAACAGGCTCCTGCTCCTGCTTCATTTGCATTTACCTCCTTAGGAGTAAATTGAAATGCCCCTTCCACCACGCACCAACACTACCAGATAACTGTTTTGTTCAGTCTCGATTAAATAGCAGCTTCATTACCTTTTTCTTTCCACACCTTCCTTTCTACATACATTGTGGTTTCTAGAGCAGCATGAAATTCCTAAGTGTCATGCAACTGCCTCTAAACAAAGAGGCCTTGAGTCAACCCCAGTGATTGACAGATTGTTTACACTGAGAGCTTCCTGGTGGAACCAAATAGTCAAGGACATTCAAGCCAGGTTTGGTACCACCTAGGGCAAGGCAATGGGGAGGATCAGGCCAGAAGATCTGTCTCATAGCAAAGGAATGTTGGGAGCAGGTGAGTGTGAAGGCAAGAGGCAGAGATTTGAGCTTTGGGGCCTTGGGAGGACATACAGAAAATCCAAGGACGGCACCTGCGGCTCAAAGGAGTAGGGCGCCAGCTCCATATGCCAGAGGTGGCGGGTTCAAACCCAGCCCCGGCCAAAAACTGCAAAAAAAAAGAAGGTCCTAGTAACATTGTTTAGCAGGGCATTGTGGCAGGCTCTACTCAGGAGGCTGAGACAAGAGAATCGCCTGAGCCCAAGAGTTGGAGGTTGCTGTTAGCTGTGTGACGCCATGGCACTCTATCGAGGGCAACAAAGTGAGACTCTTACCTCTACAAAAGAAAAAAGAAAGAAAAGAAAATCCAAGCTCTGAGAGCATGTCATCCCCTTACTGCAATAGAACAATCTCTGGGTGTCTTTATCTGCTGAGATTCCATGGTGACTTTTTGCCTGCTGGCTCAGATAGTGAGTCCCTAGGGAGTAGAGGCCTAACAGACTCCGCTTAGGGCCTCTGGATTCCCAGAAGGAGGAGAGCTCAAAGATTCCTTCTGTTGTGTGGGCAAAATAGAGGAAGGCAGAAAGGTTACCACTGTGGAGATAGAAGCAACCTGCATGGGCAAAAGGGCATGGGTGCACACAGAGGGGCAGAGACTGCACCTCCCTCAGCACTGGCAGGGGAGCTTCAGGGGGAGGGTGAGCATCATTTCTTGTTCTTGAGACAGATTGTGGCCAACCTATGGCTTGGGAGCTCATGTGTCACCTGGAAGTGGTGAAGATTTCTGTCTTAGTAGTTCTGGTGCACCATGCTTAAGGGAAATTGGCATAAAGGGAATGAGGGGAAGAAGGCCTTGGAAGGGAACTCATGTGTACCTAGCTCTTGGCCTGTGCTTTGCATACCTTGTCTCATCTATGTCTCTTAACCATCCGTCCTTCAGAATAGACAGTTATCCCCACTAAAAAAATAAGAGGCTATGGGCGGTGTCTGTGGCTCAGTCAGTAAGATGCCAGCCCCATATACCGAAGGTGGCGGGTTCAAACCCAGCCCCAGCTGCACTGCAACAAAAAAATAGCCAGGCTTTATGGCGGGCGCCTGTGGTCCCAGCTACTCGGGAGGCTGGGGCAGGAGATTGCCTAAGTCCAAGAGTTGGAGGTTGCTGTGAGCTGTGTGACGACATGACACTCTACTGAGGGCGATAAGGTGAGACTCTGTCTCTAGGGAAAAAAAAAAAAAGAAGCTATGACAGGCAGCTGAAGGGCTGTGATCCTTTTGGGGCCTCTGTTGCCCAACATCTGCAGGAAAAAAGCCAGCATGTTGAAGGGCATACAGAACCCAGACTGGATGGTCAGGGAAAAGCAATCTCAGACGACAAGGTATCCTAAACGCTGAGGAATGTCCTGGAGGCAAAATTCAATCCCATAGATGGAAAATGTCCTGACACTCAGAGCTTATGAAAAATGGGGGCGCTGCTGAGGCAGTGAGCCTCCTGCTCTGGGGATGTTTGAACAGATGCTGGAGGACCAGAGAGATGAAGAAGGCCCCTGCTTAGCGTCATGGGAAGCCCAGGGTCACTCTTCAGCATTGCTCGAGCACCTGTGGTGTGCTCCCTCCCTTTCACCTCTGAGTGGGAGATTCCACCCACGTGTACCTTAAGCACAGGGTCTTGGGCATCACAATCAGGGCTGACCTTGGCATGGGGTGGGCTCAGGTTTTTTTGATGAGACCGTAGGGGAAACCCCATCTTGGAGATGGCGGTAGGCTCTGGTCCATGGGCTGGCTGCTGCTGGTTGCCCTTTAAGGTCATTTCCCAGGGCATGTCCTTCAGAGTCCTGAGTATTTTCTGGTAGCTGGACCCTCCAGCTGTCAGCCATGCAGTCCTGCCCAATCAGAACAGAGAAGTCAGCAGATGTCTCCTCCACGTGCTCATCAATTGTGAGCATACTAGGATTTCCTAGTCCTCCCTGCTTATTCCCCAGAGTGCTGCCCTGGCTCTTGTATTTCCTCACGCTTGATCCCTCTGTCTCTGCCATTGTGTTAGTTCTTGTTAGTCCCCAGGTGTTCACCATCTTTCTTGATAATGGCTCCAGTCCATGCCCTTGACTTCTCACTGCCATCACCCGGCCTCCCGACCCAGCCTCCTCAGGGGTCCTGCCACCCACCTTCTGCTCCCCAGTTGGCCTATCTACTCTGTGCTGAGTTCTGAGGCTGGGACCAGTACCTTTTTTTCAAGTGAAGTATAGCACTTATAGTAAAGTGCACACATCTTAGGTGCCAGTGTGATGAATTTTTACTTGTGCACACACCTGTGTGACTGCCACCCAGATCAAGCTAGAGAACACTACTGCTAGCTCCATCCTTTCCAAAGGGCTCTATCTTCTGGACTCCCACATCTTTACTATTGGACACTGGTAGGTGTTGCTGTGTATTAGGGAAACCATCTTGTTTGCTCTTTTTGCCTCACCCTGACTGACCTAGCACAGTGCAATGCCCATAGAAAGTGCCCCTTTAGGCTCGGCACCTGTGGCTCAATGGGCTAAGGTGCCAGCCATGTATACCTGAACTGGTGGGTTTGAATCCAGCCTGGGCCCGCCAAACAACAATGCCGGCTGCAACCAAAAAAAAAAAAAAAAAAAAAAAAATGGCCGGGTGTTGTAGCGGGCGCCTGTAGTCCCAGCTACTTGGGAGGCAGAGGCAGGAGACTCGCTTGCGCCCAGGAATTGGAGGTTGCTGTGAGCTATGATGCCACAGTACTCTATCCAGGGTGACAGCTAGAGGCTCTGTCTCAAAAAAAAAAAAAAAAAAAAAGCAGCAAAAAAAAAAGAAAGTGCCCCTTTAGAAAGTGTGTGGTGGCTCACACCTGTAATCCTAGCACTCTGGGAGGCTGAGGCGGGCAGATTGCTTGAGCTCACAAGTTCAAGACCAGCCTGACCAAGAGGGAGACCCCATCTCTAAAAAAAAGAAATAGGCATGGCTTGGCACCTGGAGCACAGTAGTTATGGTGTCAGCCACATACACCAAGGCTGGTGGGTTCGAACCCGGCCTGGGCCAGCTAAACAACAATGACAACTGCAACAAAAAATATCCAGGTGTTGTGGCAGGTGCCAGTAGTTGCAGCTACTTGGGAGGCTGAGGCAAGAGAATTGCTTAAGCCTAAGAATTGGGGTTTTTTTTTTTTTGAGACAGAGTCTCACTTTGTTGCCCTCAGTAGAGTGCTGTGGCGTCACAGCTCACAGCAACCTCCAGCTCTTGGGCTTAGGTGATTCTCTTGCCTCAGCCTCCCAAACAGCTGGGACTACAGGCGCCCGCCACAACGCCCAGCTATTTTTTTGTTGCAGTTTGGCTGGGGCCGGGTTTGAACCCGCCAGCTCCAGTATATGCTCCCAATCCCAAGAATTTGAAGTTGCTGTGAGCTGCGACACTTTAGCACTCTACTGAGGGTGACAAAGTAAAACTCTGTCTCAAAAAAAAAAGAAAAGAAAGTGCCTCTAGGCTTGGTGCCTATAGCTCAGCAGCTAGGGCACCAGCCACATATACTGGAGCTGGTAGGTTCAAATCCAACCCGGGCCTGCCAAACAACACTGACAGCTACAACCAAAAATAGCCAGGTGTTCTGGCAGGCACCTGTGGTCCCAGCTACTTGGGAGGCTAAGGCAAGAGAATCGCTTACGCTCAAGAGTTTGAAGTTGCTGTGAACTGTGAAGCCATGACACTCTACCCAGGGCAACACGTTGAGACGCTGTCTCAAAAAAAAGAAAGAAAGCAGGTGCCCCTTGAGGCCCCTTTTATAGAGGGGCAGAGGTGAGAGGGTTCACCTCTAAGCTGTTTAGTGGATCTGGTTTTGTTCACTCAGCAGAACTAGTAAGTTCCGCTATGTCCAAGGGAGAGCAAGCAACTGGGAAATGGAAAATGAGGTAGGTGGGGCTCCAATATAGCAAAGAGAGAAGTGAACTCTATTTACAGCAAAGCATACACTTTTCCAGAGAGTGGAAAATAGTCCCCCTTGCAAGTGAGAGGAGACCCTACACAAAAGCAATCCACTTTTAGAAGTGCTTTCATCCCAACTCCTCTTACATTTATCTCGGAGAATTCCCACTGGTTCCCCTCAGACCTTCAGGGGTGCTCTCCTGGTTTCACTGGTTGTGGATTGCCTCTGCTGTCAAATAAATCCAGTTTGCTTTATTCTGTTTCAATAATTATTAACTGTTATTTTACTAGTGAAGGTATGACGTGGCTTGTTATTCTTGTGATGTTCGTGGCAATTATGGGGATCCTTTGCTTTATGGAGGGATCATTATCTTCGTTTTATGTCATGGGCTACAGGTCATGTGCCACTGGCTAGAAGTCATATTTTACAGGAGCAGCACATACAAGATTAACCAAGTCACACTCACCCTGAAGGGTTTGCTTCAGGCCCCTTTCCAATTTTCTTGTCCAGGCCATGATTCTCTCCTACCTCCCTGTAGCCCCTTTAACCTTCTTTCATCCCTAATCAGGTATAGAGTTTGCAAAGTGTGTCCTGCAATCTGTGCCTAGTTGTCCCTCAAAAATGCAGGAGCTGGGCTCGGCGTCTGAGGCTCAAAGAATACCAGAAAGAGGAAAAAAAATAAAGGAACATAAAAAATATTTTAAATGTGAGGGCTGGCCTGGTGCCCATGGCACAGTGGTTACGGCGCCAGCCATATCCACCAAGGCTGGCAGGTTCGAACTCAGCCCTGGCCAGCTAAACAACAATGACGACTGCAACAAAAAATAGCCGGGCCTGGGCAGCACCTGTGGCTCAATGAGTAGGGCGCTGGCCCCATATACCAGAGGTGGCAGGTTCAAACTCAGCTTCTGCAGAACTGCAAAACAGAAAAATACCCGGGCATTGTGGCAGGCTCCTGTAGTCCCAGCTACTCGGGAGGCTGAAGCAAGAGAATCGCCTAAGCCCAGGAGTTGGAGGTTGCTGTGAGCTGTGTGACACCACGGCACTCTACCAGCCATAAAGTAAGAATCTGTCTCTACAAAAAAAAAAAAAAATTTAAAATGTGATGGCTGGCCCAGTGCCCATGGCACAGTGGTTACAGTGTCAGCCATATCCACCAAGGTTGGCAGGTTCAAACTCAGCCCGGGCCACCTAAACAACAATGACAAATGCCACAAAAAATAGCCAGGCCTGGGCAGCGCCTGTGGCTCAGTGCCCCCGTATACCGGAGGTGGTAGATTCAAAACTGGCCTGGGCCAAAAACTGCAAAAAAAAAAAAAAAAAAAAATAGCTGGGCATCGTGACAGGCGTCTGTAGTCCCAGCTACTTGGGAGGCTGAGGCAAGAGAATTGCTTAAGCCCAGGAGTTTGAGGTTGCTATGAGCCACAACGCCCTGACACCTACGGAAGGTGACATAGTGAGACTATCAAAAAAAAAAAAAAAGTGGCTTGGCGCCTGTGGCTCAATGGGCAAGGCGCCAGTCACGTACACCTGAGCTGGTGGGTTTGAATCCAGCCTGGGCCCACCAAACAACAATGGTGGCTGCAACAACAACAACAAAATGGCTGGCATTGTGGTGGACACCTGTAGTTCCAGCTATTTGGGAGGCAGAGGCAAGAGACTCTCTTGAGCCCAGGAATTGGAGGTTGCTGTAAGCTGTGATGTTACATCACTCTATCCAGGGTGACAGCTTGAGGCTCTGTCTCAAAAAAAAAATAAAAAAAAAAGTAGCTTGGCGCCTGTGGCTCAAATGGCTAAGACGCCAGCCACATACACGTGAGCTAGTGGGTTTGAATCCAGCCCAGGCCCACCAAACAACAATGACAGCTGCAACAAAAAAATAGCTGGGCGTTATGGCAGGCACCTATAGTCCCAGCTACCTGGGAGGTGGAGGCAGGAGAATTGCTTGAGCCCAGGAATTTGAGGTTGCCTTGAGCTGTGATGCCAACCAGGAATTTGAGGTTGCCTTGAGCTGTGATGCCACGGCACTCTACCCAGGGTGACAGTTTGAGGCTCTGTCTCAAAAAAAAAAAAAAGTGAAGGTTGAAAACATTTCAAAATGATGAAAAACATTAACCTACGCATCTAAGAACCATTTTTTTGTTGTTGTTCTGAAGCAGAGTCTCACTATGTCACCCTCTGTAGAGTACTGTGCCATCACAACTCACAGTAACTACCAACTCCTGGGCTTAAGTGATTCTCTTGCCTCAGCCTCCCAAGTGGCTAGGACTACAGGCACCTGCCACAATGCCCAGCTATTTTGTGGTTGTTGCTGTCATTGTTGTTCAGCAGCCCCAGGCCATGTTCAAACCTGCTAGCCCCAGTGGCATGTGGCCAGTGCCCTAACCACTCAGTACAGGCACTGAGCCCACTTCTAAGGACCTTAAGAGATGCTAGGTAGTATAAACACAAAACAGATCTACATGCAGAAACAGTTTAATAAAACGGTTGATACACCTATTCAAGTATACTTTTGGTAGATGACAATAAGCATCTTTACTTTTAAATCCAGTCGGGGATGGGAGTTGGGGGGTTGGGGAGGGTGGAGGCAAGATGGCCGACTGGAGCCAGCTTTCCACAGAGGCTCCCGTCCAGAAGGAGAGTTAAAGAACAGAAGTTTGGCCAGTAAGCTGATGGTTTGGAGCTGAGCCAAGAGAGAAGGTTGAAGAACACACATCAACCCTGCTGAGGTGAGCTGTGACCCCAAGGATACAAACAAAAGGTACAAAATCCATCGCCAAGCGGACAAGAGTCCCTTCCCCATGAGAACTGTTCATAGTATACTCCATACAAACAAGCAAGCAGAGTTCAAACGTCCTCCCATTTTATTCCACGGGAGAGACCCTCTAAAAACTGGACCTCCTTCCCCTACTAGGGTGCCATGGCATAAAACTGTATAAAACTGTATATATTCTGTACCTGCAATTCTGAACTCCCAGCACTCCCATCCACTCTTACCCCAAGGTTTGGAAGCCAAATTTTTGGCATTTTCTTGAGAGGTGTGGACAGGACGTGGGCTGGGCAGGTCTGTGCTAATTCTGTGGCACAGGGGTAAGAAGAAAATGGTGAACTGAAGGAACCGTATGGGAAAGGGAGGCGGTGCCCCCTGGCACAGAGCAGCAGTGGCAGCAGCAGGAACAATAGGGCTCACACCCCTGGGGATATTTTGGAAGGACACTCCCTATCTCTCTGGGCAACCAGAGAAAACCGGGCATCTCCATGGCAGACACTGGCAGAATAGTTCTGGGATGGTAATGCAGACCCCGTTAGCAAAGGGTAGGCCTGGGTGGAGTGTGGCAGATGGAGAGTTTGAGATGCATGTGCAGAGATGGCATACTCCCAGGGTGGGGCTGAGCCAGAGGACTGCTTTAGTTAGCCTAAGAAACACCTGGCCCTCAGGCATCATAGCTGAGACAAAGACAGCCAGGCCGAGGCTGGAACCTCCAAGCTGAGTGTGAGCCACACCTGCTCCAACACAGACTGCAAGGGAAACAGAAACACCAGCTCCGGGCAGTGGCACAGACCATGGCTGAATCTCAGTTTCTGTGAATTCAAACAGCGCCTGGTCTACAGGGGAATACAGCCAGGGCAGAATCACAAATTCTGCACTAATACAAGTGTCAGCCACATCAATCAGGGGCAGAGCTGGAACTGAGTGAACCACCCCAGCTTCCATTAACCACCCGAGGTTGTCAGGCCTCAGCTTCCCCTGCCAGATGGTAGCAGAGTGTAGAGAGGCCTGACTGAGGAGACATAAGATCTCTCTGTGACTCAGGCAGGCTCAAACCCCTGGAGCATCTGCTCATTGAAGGGAACTGTGTCATAGCCCTGCGGGGTTACCAGTGACTAGGTGTGACAGAGGTGAAAGGTGGGGAAGGACGAATCAACCTTCCCAGATTAATTCATTTGCTAGGGATGGGGTCCTTCTGACTCCACAGAGCACCACAATGAATCATACTCGAGCTGCCAGCAGACCCCTGCTATCTAGTTGCCAGAGACCTTTTGAACTCCCTCATGTGAGACCAGGTGCTTTTTGGGACAATCTGTTTGGATCTCTCAGACTGGACCAATCACCTGAGGAATATCCAAAGTGGTATCCTGGGTGTGTACCTGCGGGAAGGTTTGATTTTCCTTTTCCAGTTGTTGCCTGTGGTGGGTGGGGTGACTTATTCAGTATATAGGGCTGGCGCCCTACTCAATGAGCCACAGGCACCACCCCTGATTTCTTTTCTAAATGTATTTATCTTCATTCATTCTTTAGGTGGTTTTTGTTTCTAGTCCTTATCTTAAACATTGTTATTGTTATTAAATTTTAAGACTTTTGGCTCAGCACCTGTGGCTCAACAGGCTAAGGCGCCAGCCATGTACACCTGAGCTGGCGGGTTCGAATCCAGCCTGGGCCCACCAAACAACAATGGCAGCTGCAACCAAAAAAAAAAAAAAATGGCTGATGGCTCGGCACCTGTGGCTCAGCGGGCTAAGGTGCCAGCCACGTAAACCTAAGCTGGCAGGTTTGAATCCAGCCTGGGCCTGCCAAACAACAATGATGGCTGCAACCGAAAAACCAAAAATGGCCGGGCGTTGTGGCGGGCGCCTGCAGTCCCAGCTACTTGGGAGGCAGAGGCAGGAGACTCGCTTCAGCCCAGGAATTGGAGGTTGCTGTGAGCTGTAATGCCATGACACTCTATCCAGGGTAACAGCTTGAGGCTCTGTCTCAAAAAAAAAAAAAAAAATGGCTGGGCATTGTGGCAAATGCCTATAGTCCCAGCTACTTGGGAGGCGGAGGCAAGAGACTCACTTGAGCCCAGGATTGGAGGTTGCTGTGAGCTGTGATGCCACAGCACTCTATTCAGGGTGATAGCTTGAGGCTCTGTCTTAAAAAAAAAAAAATTTAAGCCTTTTTAATTCTGTGAAGGCAAAAAGTAGAAACCTAATAAACACAGGTATATGTAAAAATAAAAATAAAGAAAGAAATTCAAAGAGCAATTCAAAAGTTGTCTCAAGAATTCAGTGAATTCAAAGACAAAATCACCAAAGATTTTGACACACTGACACAGAATTTGCAGCCCTCAAAGATCTGAGAAATACAGTAGACTCCCTCAGTAACAGAATAGAGCAAGCAGAAGAAAGGATTTCTGACACTGAAGACAAAGCTTTTGAATGCTCCCAACCGCTCAAAGAGGAAGAGAAATGGAGAGCAAAAACGGATCATTCTCTCAGAGAGCTTTGGGATAATTTGAAGAAAACTAATATTCGCCTTATAGCAATTCCTGAAAGCCACGAAGTTGCTTCACAAAGCAGAGGCCCTTTTTCATGAGATTATGAAGGAGAACTTTCTAGACATGCCAAGAGATTCTGAAATTCAGATAGCAGACAGTTTTAGAACCCCAGCACGACTCAACCTGAATACAAGGCAACCCCCAGACATCATAATTAACTTCACTAAAGTTAATATGAAGGAGAAAATTCTGAAAGCAGTAGACATAAGAAAACCATAACCTACAAGGGGAAGAATATTAGAATGACTGGAGATCTCTCTGCTGAAACCTTTCAAGCTAGAAGAGGGTGATCATTGACTTTTAAACTCCTAAAACAAAATAACTTTTAAACCAGAATTCCATATCCAGCCAAACCGAGTTTCATTTATGATGGAGAAATTAAACACTTTAATTACATTCACATGTTGAAGAAAATTTGCCATAACTAAACCAGCTCTCCAGGATATTCTCAGCACAATTCTCCACCACAAAAGTAAACTCACTCAGAAACATTTTTTTTTTTTTTTGAGACAGAGCCTCAAGCTATCACCCTGGATAGAGTGCTGTGGCATCACAGCTCACAGCAACCTCCAATTCCTGGGCTCAAGCGAGTCTCCTGCCTCCGCCTCCCAAGTAGCTGGGACCATAGGTGCCCACCACAACACCTGGCCATTTTTGGTTGTTGCCA